>JAYEVK010000099.1:0-132708 GCA_036346275.1 Otatea glauca | reverse complement strand
GGCGAGGTTACATTAGGAGTGGGGTAGAGAGGATAAAGGGGGGCATGTCGAGAAGGCCGCCGTTTTGGTGGTAGTCTTGTGCGGCCTCGCCACGTGCCAAGGGTTAGTAGGCTCTCCGAGCAAGCGGTCGTCGCTTCTTGGAAATGCGAACCCACTCTCTGTAACCTATCGGATGATGGCGTTGCCATCTGTGGTCCCATCATTGCCTAGGGGTGGTGACTCCCATCTTTGGCACATGAATGGGCGATAGGGTGAGATTTTGACTTTGGTGGCCTTCTGCTGCTTTGGGAAGGAGCTACACGCCTCTAGGCGGTCGCTTCGCGATCGTGATCACAGACGCGTGGTAAGCGGTCGGCTGGGACCGATGCTCGATCCTCGAAGGAGGCGGGAGGTCGGAGTGGTCGGTCGGGAAGCCGAGGCTGTCTGCAGTCGGCGTTTCAGCTCAGGTCGGGAAGGAGCTCGAGGCGATCGGCTAGGTCGGAAAAAACTCGGCGCGATCGGCTAGGTCGGGAAAGAGCTCGGGCGGTCTGCTAGGGTCGGAAGAGAGCTCCTTTATGGCCTTGCGGGACCCTTGGTGAACTGGCTCGAAACGATTCGATCGGTGCTCCCGGTGGCGGTCGGGGCGTCTCGCCAGCTGAGAACGATCCCCAATTTCTAGAAGAAAAGTGCCGAGGGCCCCAAAACCACGTCTGCGTGTCGTGGTGGCGATCCGCGAGACTCCTTTGTAGAGGTCCGGCCCAACGGACGAAGGATTTCGCCCAAGCGAGCGAGCCGGGCCTCGGTCGGTCGGCGAGAAGCAACTTTGTCCGCATGATGATCGATAAAGCTTCCTCGATCGGATTCCGATTGTTAGCGCTGCGGCCCGACCGGCCGAACCCTACGCCCGCCGCCTGGCCGGTTGGGGTGGCCGTCTTTCAGCGGTCGGGAGGCTTCAGCCACCGAGTCAAGCTGACGGAAGAGCTGAAGGTCATGACGAAGATCCAGTGGGGCCCGGCCCTTTCTTGGAGGCAAGATTGGCTAGATGTCGGCCTCCACCCGTTGTAGCGTCTGTAGCTATGGTGGAGCTTCGAAACCCTTGAACGCTCTTGAACTGCGCGCTTCTCGACGATCTGCGCGACCATGCGGGCATCTCGGGGCTCCGCGGCCTTCATGACACAGTCGGCGACAAGCTTGGAGTCCGTGGGCGTAAGTCGTGGCGTAGGGTCGGCGGCGATCGAAGGCCGTTGGCGAGCCTCGTGCTCGGCGACGCATTGTTGGTCGCGTCGAAGAGCAACGATGGCGTGTTGGATGCATTCCGGCGAGGAAGCGATGGCGACTCCGCGCCGCCGTTCTTGGTGTAGGACGTCGAGTATATTGTCGATGCTCGGGGTCTTGGCCGCCGGTGGTGCACGGGCTTGGTCCCTTTCGGCGACGAAGTCGGCGGGGCTGTGACTTGATCGCCCGTTCGAGCGTATGTTATCGCGTGACCATTGAGCTCGGCGCCCACGGCTATCCTTCTGGCGTCGCGGTTGTGGGCGATCTCGCCGTGAGCGTGGTCACCCGCGATGATGGCGTCTTTGGTGAAGTAATGGGCGAGCTTTCTTTTGGCGATGAGCCTGCGTGAAGCGACCACGCTGCCTGGTACCAAGCCTTGGACTCGGAAAGCACTTGATGAAGTAGGCGGCGGGTGTACCTTGAGCCCTCGGCCCTCTTCCGCTCGTTCCACCACAAGGGCGCTCACGACAGGCGATGGCGGCGATGTAGAAGCGGCCGGTTCACACAGTGTAGAGGCAACGGGGCCGGAGGTGAGGACAAGAAGGCCTTGGCGGGTGAGGCCTCCTGAGGCCTCACAGGTCCAAGCGAAGTGGTCGGTTCTTAAGCGACTGTAGGCGGCATTCGCGCTCGCCAAGTGAGCTCTGCAAGCGACTTAAGGCTGCAAGGCATCGGTTAACCTTTGGACTCCTTTGAGGTTGCCAGCGGGCCCATCCTTACAATCGCAGAGATCTTCTCTGGTTGGCCTCGATCTGCGCGCTCGAGAGCGATGAAGCGAGGAGCTTCCCTTGGGGACCCCGAAGGCGCACTTATCGGGGTTGAGCTTTATGCGAAACCGCGGGAGGTTCGAAGGTCTCCCTAGGTCGGTGATGAGTCGCCCAGGCCTTCACGGTCTTCACGACGATGTCGTCGGCGTGCGCCTCAATGTTGCGGCCCGATCAGTCGTTGAAACACGTTTGCATACATCGGTGGTATGTAGCGCGCATTTTTAGATCGAGCGGTAGTGTTATGTAGCGAGAATGAGCCAAGCGGGTGATGAAGGAGGTCGCGGTGGTCGAGACTCCTTGGTACTATCGGTGGTAGCCCAGAGTAGGCATCCGAGAAAAGAAAGGACTACGCGCAGCGGTGGAGCCTATGACTTGGTCAATGCGGGGCAAGGAGCGGGTCCTGGGACACGCTTTGTTGAGACTCATGTAGTCAATGCACATTCTCCATTGCCCACTCTTCTTTTTACAAAGTCTGAGGTTGGCGGCCACCGGGGTGGCGTACCTCTTCTGAACCTGCTGCCAAAAGCTTGGCGATCTCCTCCCTATGATCTGCGCTTTCACAGTCGAGCGGCGCGGCGTTAGGCGGCCGGCTTTGAGCCTGGTCGGATGCTCAAGAGTCCTCGGCGACTTCCACAGAATTCCCGGCATGTCGGAGGACTTCCATGCAAAGACATCGTTGTTGTCGTAGAGAAAGTCGACGGCGCTTTCTGTTAAGCGGGGCGTGGCTCGACCCGCCGCGGTCTGATCGATCACGAGGATCGACGCAACCTTCTTGTGTCCTCGGCGGACTTGAAGGATCCGCCCCGACTTGCTAGACTCGAGGCGGACTCGAGGCTTCCTCCGAGGTTGTGGCTTCGGCGGACACGATGACCGCCGGCGCAAGCTTGCAACCGCCGCTCGGTTGTGGCGAGCTAGAAGGATGAAGCCACGGTGATGACTCCGCGGCGGGCATCTTGGCCGGATAGGTGTGGTGGGGACCACCATGAACTTGGCGTAGCATGGCCTCCCCAGGATAGCGTGGTAGGAGCCGGGGAAGTCCACGACCTCAAAAGTGAGGGTCTCGTTGCGAAAATTTCCCGGTCCTCCAAAGGTGTGACGGGGGCGACTGCCCGAGGGTGGGCTCTTTGGCGGGATGACGTCGTGGAAAGGTGCCTTGCTCGGTCGGAGACTCGAGCAAGGAACCCCCATGGCGTCGAGCGTCTCAACATAGAGGATGTTGAGGCCGCTGCCGTCGTCCATGAGCACCTTGGTGAGGCGCTTCTTCCCCACGATGGGGTCGACCACGAGCGGATACCTTCGGCTGCGATGCGTGGTCGGGGTGGTCGGTCCGTCGAAAGTAATCGGAGATTCGACCACCGAAGGTATTGAGGCGGCCGGTGGCGGTGTGGACCTCGCGATGGCGAGCTTGATGCGGCATCGGCGTGTAGTCGAACCACCAAAGATCATGAGGCACCATCGGGTTCGGGGAACTCGTCGTCGCCATCTTTTAGCGACCCTTGGGGCCGGGTGGCTTCTTTCCTTTGCCGCGGCGTCGTGAGAAGCCGGAGAGAAACGCCTCGGACCTCACGGTCCAGTACTTGTGTTTGTGAGGAACCCGTGGTTTGAGCACGGTGTCCATCAACTTTTGAAGTGGTGGGCGCGACGGTCGGTCGCGACTCTTGCGCTAGCGAGTCGTCGGCACACCGCGACCACTCGTGCTTCGTGGACACGCTTCCGCGCCGCCCGCTTGGAGGCGGTCGAAGGGACCTGCTCGAGCGCGGGTTCTTCTTTGGGCATTTCCTCGAAGATGGCCCCGTGCGCCTCCTCGCGGAGGCGTGGTTGGTGGCGATGTCGAAGCTCCTTGGTGGTTACGGGCTTAACGCGACCGACTTGTGCACCAAGGCCTTACGGAGGTCAGTAGATGAATGCCCCCACGACACCGGCGATCGGAGATATCGGGAGCTCGTTGCATTGGCGGGAGAATCACCGGATGTAGTCGGAGAGTTTCCGATCTGCGCTGCAGCCCTTCAGTCCCAGGAGTTCCCGGCGCTGTAAGTGCCACGAAGTTGCCGACGAAGAGGTCTTCAAATCACCCCGCCTCGATAGTTTTGGCGGGCAAGTACTCGAGCGGGCTCGGCCGAGTCCGCAAGGTAGATGGGGAGGTATTGGATGATAAAGAGGTCATCCGTTGCTCCCCTGCCGCGACGCGAGCCGGTAGTCTTCGAGCCATACGCGGGGTTTGTGGCCCGTGTATTTGGCAATGTTGGTGCATGCCACGAATCGGGCAGAAACCGCACGCACGAATCCTGGCGGAAGCCCGTGGTCGGACCATCGGGCTTGGGCTTGGTGGTGATGGCGTCCACGCCCACAACACGCGAGTGGCGGCTTCATCCACCGCTTTCTTCGTGCCTCGAGGTGGCGCGCGGGCGTCGTAAGCGTCGAGGCACCGCGCACCGGGTGCGCGAGGCTGGGTTGTTCGTGGTGCGCCCGTCTTTGCCGCCCAACCAGCCCGGCTCCGGCGTAATGCAGGCCCGGCGGATGTGGCTCCGAATGGTAGGAGCGGAGGTGCGCATGTCTTGACGCGGCGACGCTCCACCGACCGGAGGTTACAGTGCGTGGCTTTGCCTCGGTCGTCCGGCTCGGGAAGGCCTCGGAGCGACATCGCAGCCGCGACCACGTTCCGACTTCGCGTGGGGAAGAACCGAGGGTCGCGGACTCTTCCACCGGGCCAGTGGCGTGGCTGGCGTGTGCGCGCCGCCGCCAAGCATCTGCGGGCTCGGGCTCCTCCGCCTCGAGTTGGCTGGAGGCGGTCGAGCTCGACCCTTCGCTCCTCCGACTCTTGTGTTGTCGTTGAAGCTCGGCGTGGCGAGCAGCGCGTCAGCGTGCTCGCGTTGGTATTCCTCCTCCGCACCTTAGTCGCGCCGGATGGGGCCTCAGGCCGCTGGGGTTCTGGTCAATCGACCATGCGCCATGTTGCACTCGCGAGAGTGCCGTCCGCGGGTGGGGTGCTCCGTGTCGGAGCTGGAATCGTGGCTGGAAGAGTCTTCCAGCAACTCATGGATGGAGGCCGGCATGTAGCCGGCCATTGCCACAAGGTGTGAGCCTGCGGAGGGTGACATGGTCACCTGCCCGAGCCCACGGAAGCTATCGCCAGAAGTGGCGTGGTGCTCCTTGGGTTCCGGCTTCGGGGCCTGTTGGGGTGCCCCAAGCCGGAGTTTGGCGAGGTCGTGGGAGACGGCGCTCAGGCTCCCGACGGGCGCCTGGTCTCCGGAGACGGCCGGGATAAGCACGAGCCCTCCTGCCGAAGTGGCGGCGAAGTCGAGGGAGCCGAAGCGGATCCGGCTTCCAGACGCAGTCGTGCCGTCGTGGATGAAAGATGCCATCAGGGAGGTAAACGGGAATCCGGAGATGTCGACAAAGACGTGCAAAGGCCCCTACATGGCGCGCCAACTGTCGGCGTTTCGAGCACCGGCAAGTAAATTTGTAAGTTTAAGGGGCCACGCGTTCCCACTCCCTGAATGGTTAGACTCGGAAGCCCAAGATGTATACTGGTTCGGGCCGAATGTCCCTACTCTAGTTCGTGTGGTGGAATTGTATTGTCTTTAGGGCGGATGGTTACACAGTGTTTACAAGAGCGAGCTAAGAGCCTTAGCGCAAGAATGCTCGTTGCTTGTGCGTGTGCCTCTTCTCTCCCTCCCATCCCCGGGGGTTCCTGCCTTCTTTTATACGGTAGGAAGGGGCAGGTTACATCGAGTTGGGGAAGGGCGAGGTGACCTATGCTAAGAGCTTGGTCCTTCGTTACGTCGATTAGTCACCGCTCGTCTTGCTTACGCTGGGTTGGTAGTCTTGTTGGGCGGAGCGGTTAGCTGCTTCGTTGGGAAATGGCGCACCTGCCTTCTGTGAGCCTGACGAGTGTTGACGTTGTTGTGTATAACGTTGGTGCTACCGGGAGGAGCGTGCTTTAAATGTCGTGACGTGACTAGTCGATGGGATCGAAAGCTTGACTTCAGCGATCATTAAACCATCTTGGGAAGGGCCACCGCTCGTATAGTCACCGATTGACCCGCCCGTGGGGCACGCGTGGTCGGGCGGTGAAGGCCGACACGTGGCCCTCGCGAGGTTGCCTTGGTTTGATCGGTCGGAGGATCCGGCTACCGAGGAGGTCGGAGCCTGCTGGTCGGGATGCCTATCCCGATCGGTCGGGAATGGGCGTCCTGTGTGGCCCCGCAGGTTCTTTTATCGGTAGCGGGCCTGGAGCGGCCTGTTAGGCTCGGGTTATGCTTAGGGCAGCCTGCTCGTCACTCCGGGCCGTTGGGGTACTCGTCAGCCTTTATCAGGACAGTACCACTTTTAGAATTTTTATAAAATCCTCAAGCTTGATCATCATCTGAAATTTTTATGAGAACATTAATGATGTGTCAGAACGATCCACAAAAAATTTCAACGTGTTTTGCACCATTTTTCGTTCGGTTCAATTTTACCGAAATCTCAGGTAATCTTAGTGAGATTTCGGTATTTCTTTGTGAAATCTCGGAAATCACGGTTGAAAAAAAAACGAATTTGAATTTTGGTTTTTATATTTTATCCGAGATTTGTCTGAAATTTCGAGATCTCAGCGAAATTTCGGATTTCACCCATCCTGAAATGCTGACCGAAAACGAGATTTCAAACCCTGTGATTATGTTCAGCTGTGGAGAAACGAACCTGATTTTGTTTGCTTGCTTGTTATCGCATCCTGTCGAAGAGTGAACTTTATGTACACGATGGGCTGTGATTGGACTCGATAATTTGTTTTCCTTTCTCGGAAGAGATCGATAACGGAGGTGAAGAGGAGAACCAAGGAATTCTGTAGAATACTACCTTTACTAAAGCCTGAAGAGTTCCTTGCCTCTCATTGCTTTGAACCGTTAGAAAGCCGGCAAAAAAAAATACACTCGGGTCCTTTTCCGAAAAAAAATACGTTTAGGTCCTTTTTCGGGAAAAAAAATACGGTTATGTCCTTTTTCCGACAAAAGAATATATATTACGTCTATGCCCTTTTAGCGTTTTTAAGAGTAGCGCTCGGGTCCTTTTAGGGAACTCAAAATTATGTTTAGATCCTTTTTTTAAAAAAAAACCGTTCTGGTCTCTCTTTTTTTGGGAAAAAAATGCATTGCATTTAGGCCCTTTCTGCATTTTTCTAGCATTACATTTAAACCCTTTTGCGGAAAATACAAAATTCTTTTTTGATCCTTTTCGCGCGTTTTCTACATTTACTCGTGTATGGAGCGTCAATTGTGCGTTTACTCGATTTTCTCGAGTGGAGATCGGCGCCCGCGACATGGCTCGCGGCGTACAAGTTTCTAGTTTTACATAAAGCAACTAGTATAGTGCCGTATCTTCCGGTTTCCTTTCCTTTTCTAGAACGTTGTTTCCTTTTCCTTAATTCCAGGATATTTGTTTCCTTTTCCTTGAGATGATGCTGGAGGTGGGGGGAGATCTGTTGTGGGCCACAGGGATGAGTTATACACATTAAACAATGGTCATCGGATGTGGGTGAGTAAAGCTGAGGAAAGATCTGAGAGGTTAATTTTGATGGAGGCAAGTTTCTGGGGACGTTTCGCTGGGTGCATGAAGGTTGAGTCATCTCTAGTGGAGTGCATTATTTGGGGTAGACGTAAAAAAGAATGATTACGTGCATTATAAAAGGGTATAGATGTAGTTTCTGTCAAGTTATCGATCGATCTGGGCTTACCATCTGGGCCACGCTCTAACGGGTTTATAGTTAAACTGTGGGCCGTGGCTACAGCAAGCTAAGAATTCGGAATTTTTTTTATTTAATTTTTTTTATTCTTTTTCAAAACTATGCGTCGAAAAAAATTACGGAAAATGCCTCCGTCGCTCGTGTATGGGCGATCGCCCATACACGGCGATTTCGTCGCCGCTTTCCGCCAACGGTCCAGTAACGCGCCAACGGCTAACGGTGGTAGGGTGGGCCCCTATCGCCCCTATATGGCGATCGCCCATCTGAGGCGACGGGGGTATTTATCCTGCGACTCCTTGGGCCGAGCGAGCGCGACGAAGCAAGGCGAGAAAGAAGAGAAGAAAGGAAGAAAGAAAGAGAGAAGAGAAAAAAAAAAAAAGGTAATTTCGATTTTTTTATAGTTATCTGTAGAATTTTTTAGAGATAATTGTAGGAATTATTTTATAGGTTGCGTAATTAAAATATCATTTAATATTTAGGACATTGTTGTAGTATTTAGAAATTTTAGGATTGCGTAGTGTTTAGAAATTTTAGAATTGTATAGCTCTCATGAATTTTAATGTAGCAGTTACTTAATGCATGTAGTATTTAGAAACTTAATGTAGTATTTCAAGATATGCAAATTTAATGTAGTATTTTGTATGTAGAAATTTAGTTCGTTAGAAACTATAGGCAATATTTAGAAATTTAATTTATTAGGTTGTGTATTACTAATTTTATTACGTAAATAATGTATTAGCCAATGTAAATAATTTTGTAGTACGATCAATGTACGTTTTGTAGATTGTATTTTAGAGTAATATTTTTCCGTGGGACGTTGCAGCATGTCGGAGAAATTGTATTTCTAAATATTTTATGGGGATGGGGAGATAGCACAGGGGGCGGATGGGGTGTATTTAGTTTTTAGAATTTTCAGGATTTTATAGTATTTAGTACGTTACAAATTTATTGTAGTATTAGAAATTTATTTTAGTGTTTAGAAAATTTAGGATTGTGCAATGTTTAGAATTTCTCTCATAGTGTTGTTTATAAATTTCTCGAATAGCGTTTATAACTTTAATGTAGTATTTAATTTTTAGAGATTTCAGGATTGTATAGTACTCAATGTATAGAAAGTGAATACAGTGAAAAAAGTAGACAATATTTACAATTTTAATTTGGTAGGGTCAATGTAATGTGGCACAAATATAATGTTAGGCCATATGGTAGTCATTTTGATTACTTATTTGTAGTCAAAATCACTTATTTATAGTCGTATTTTGTAGTACGGTCAATGTACGTTTTGTAGATTGTATTTTAGAGTAATATTTTTCCGTCGGACGTTGCAGCATGTCGGAGAAATTGTATTTCCAAATATTTTATGGAGATGGGAGATAGCACAGGGGATGGGGTGGATCTATCATCATTTTCAAGAGTCGACGGGGCATATGCGAATCGAGCGATAGGACATCTGAGGGTTTGTTGGAGTAGATGTCTCGGATGTTCACTTTGGATGCCCAGATCGTTGGCCTTGGTCGAGCAGAGTGAGCCGAGCGCAAGACCGTTTACGGAGAGTTGATTCCTATTAACTCGACGTCAACATGGAGGAGTTATGTTGGTTTTGCAGTAGGCGGGGTTGGCGCTCATGTTGTTGGTACATGCTACCCGGTAGCTCCATCGGTGTCGCAAGTTCGTGATGTCGGGTGGACATTACGGCGGAGGGACATCAAATGTAGAAGGATGCGAAGAGGAAGGCGGCGAGGAGCCCGGAGACGAGGAGCACGAGGCTGGCGGTGGCGAAGGGACCAGGGCGAGAGAGAGCAGCGGTGGAGGCGCGAGGGGTGGCCGACGAGGGGAGGAGGTGGAGGACATTGTTGACTGATGGAAGAGGAGGACCGTGCGGATGAGGAAGTCCCCGATGGTGAGCACTCCGACGAGGAGGACAACGCCCGAGGTGCCTCGCCCTCGTGCGTGGACCAATTACAATTTCAAGACCTAACGATGAATGAAGGGAACATTGATGCATGGGAGTATCGTGAGAACGAGGTGACGCAGGGGCCATATATAAAGACAAGGAGGCTGTGATGGATGCGGTGAAATCTTGGGCAATGTCTCTCGGCGGCAATTGTGGTTGTGAAGTCGGCAAGAAGGACTACGACGTGAAGTGCGTGGTTGATTCGTGCCCATGGCGGTGCATGCGTGCCGGAAGTGGACGGACTATCGGAAATGCTCCATAGTGATGGAGCATAATGCGAAGCCGGAAGAAGCTGAGCAGGACACCGCAATCGTCGTCCACTTGGGTGGCAAATGTGTTTATGGTCGATCGTGGACAATCCCCATCTGCGACCTCGATCTATTATCACAACCGTGGAGGAGGTTTCAAGACAAGATTAGCTACGCAAAGGCATGGAGAGCAAAAGGACACTCTGGAAATATGGTTCGGGACGTCGAGGCTTCAGACGAGAATATTCCCCACTTGCTCGGGGCAATCGCACAAAGGAACCCCGGTACATCCATCGACCTTGCGGAGTTCCCTGCGGGTGGTGCGTGCACCGGGAAGTGGGTATTGCAGCGTGCATTCTTCGCCCTCGGCGCATGCATAAATGCGTTCAAACGCGCCGCCGGTCCTTTGCATGGGCGGCACATTCTCACGGGAAGTACAAGGGCGATTCTAATCTGCGATCGCGGTGGATGCCAACAACCAGGTTCTACCGGTTGCGTTGGCATTCGTGGAGGGGGAAAACACGGAGAGCTGTTACTGGTTCCTTGAAAGAGTGAAGTGGCGGTTGTTCTCGACAGTTCGATGTTTGTGTCATCCATGACCGACATGCGAGCTGCTAAGGGCGATCGTGGATATGCAACAAGGTCCGCCGTCGTGGGAGCGACAAATTGGCGGATCGAGGAGCGGTGGTGCATGAGGCACATGGTGCCAATTTTTTCCGTCGATTCAGAACAAGGAGCTTATGAACATGTTCAGCGCTGTGCAAACAGAACCAATGGAGGAAGTTCGACGAGCTTTGGAAGACGTTGGGCGAACTAACGAAGAAGCAATCAATGGATCCGAGAGGTACCGCTAGTTCATCAAGGAACCCGATGGTGTACCATGAGCAAGGAGAGGACCCCACGACCTTATGCGCCTGTAAGCACCCCAAACATCCGGCGTGGCCGGTACGACATAAAGAGTTTCACCGATTGGATACGACATGAGCCTTTGGATAAATGGTCCTACGCACGACGAGGGCGGCTCACGTTATGGGATCATGACAACGAACTGGCGGAGATTTACAAGCGGGTAATGAAAGGCACTAGATGCCTTCCATTTGGTGGGTATAGTTGAGGTGTCTTATTAGGGACACGAGATATTTCATTGAAGCGATACAAGACCTCCACGGCATGTATGTCGGACAATCGATTGTCTTACTCAACTGTTGTGTCTACCTACATGTCCAAGAAAATAAGAAAGCGCGGACACATCGGGTTACACCGGAGAGTGGCGTGGAGCGGAGATACCACGTGCACTGCGGTGGCCGAGGTCGCAGGGTGCCCACCGGAGAGGACTTCCCATCATGCATACTCAGGCGGTGATTGCGAGTGCTCCCGCCGAAACCACGCCGCCGCACTTGCCGTGCTCGCACGTCATTGCCGCGACCACCGAGACGCATCAATCCTGCCGTCCGTTCGTCTCCCGTACTACTACAAGCAGAGCGTTCTCAACACGTGGCATCACGAGGTGTACGGGTACCGAGTGGACGGATCGTTCACAACAGCCCCCTCCCGACCATCGATGGGTACGGACATCCGAATGTTGAAGCTGAAGGTCGGACGTCGAAGGACAAGGCGCATTCGGAACGATATGGACGAGTCCGAGGCGCGTCGCAACCGCGGATAATGTAATTTTCCATGTTGTTCCTATCTTGTATTTTTCAATGGACCGTAAGTTGTGATGCAAGTTGTAATGATCGATGTAATTTTCAATGTCTTGTAAGTTATTTTTCGCATCATGTAATTCTTGATGTACCAGTTAGTAGCTATGAGGATAATGTAATTCTCGGCGTTGTGTGCCTCGTCGAACATGTCGTTGTCTTCGTATGTTTGTAATATGAGTTTTTTTGGCTCTCGCACTTCGGTTGTATTGTTTGATGAGTATGGTACAATTAGTTATTTCGCATTTCATTTTGTGTGCACATGTAATTCTTGACAAATTTGTTGTATTTGCTTTCTAACGGCCACGATGGCGCGACCTTGCCACTCGAGCCGCTGGGCGTGGCCGTCGATGCGACCCACCGGTCTAGGTACTCCGCAGAGGAGAACCGAGAGCTAGGGACACTCCGACCTCGGGTGCCCAACGAGTGCCGCCGCATCGACCCACGCTGGGTCCCACGGTAAGTCGCCAACGCTTGCACTCTTTACGTACATGTACTTACTCGTGAATGCAATTCTAACGACGCATTGCACTACATGCAGGTTCGGCGGTGGCTTACTTCCTCTTTGTAGGATGGTGGAGCGGTGGATCGCCCGTTAGCGGGCAAGGAGGTCCCGGTTCGGTACGACCGGTCCTCGCCGCGCACTCGTGGACCGGTGGAGACCGGAGACGCACACGCCCACCTTCCGTGCGGAGAGATGGTTCCGACGCCGCAGGCGTGTCGTACCTCTTAGGCCTCCCGCGCGGGTCCAGCATCGTGCCGCACGACGCCTCGCGTCACATGGCACGAGTTGTCCGCGCGTTTAGCCGAGTGCAGCGGCACCCCGGCAACCCTACCGGCCTTAGGGAGGCCGGCGCCACGACCAACGAAGGCGTGGTCGCCGATTCCACGGTGAGTACCTCTTTCTTTGAGAATTAAAATAGAAGCGCCAAGTTGCTGATAATGTTTGTTGCGAACGCTGCAGGCTCAGCTTCTCCACCCGCACGCGGAGGAGGCGGACGTGGCCCGCCACTTGGAGGCATACCTCCTGTTGTTGTTCGGTTGGGTGATGTTCCCGTCCTCCCACGGGAACACGGTGGACCGTCACCTGATCGAGTACGCCCAGCACATCGCCGACACCCCGGTGGATGAGGTAACACACTCAGTTCCAATCTCGTCTCAGCGGAGCACGTCTAACTCCCCCCTTGTAAACAGGTGATGCAGTGGTCGTGGGCCTCAGCTGTGCTTGCGGCGACGTACAGAGGTCTGTGCGACGCCGTCTCTCGGGCGGAGCACGACGCGACGATGTCAGGTTGCGTCCTACTCCTCCAGTTGTGGTCTTGGGAGCGCTTCTCCGTCGGCAGGCCTGTTGTTGACACGACACCGTACCCCGAGGAGCTTTACGGAGACGACCCGGTGGACTGGCCCACCTTGGGCCACTACTGGGTCCGACGACAGGTATGCTCCCTCGTATCTTTTTCCCCACTAACGCACTTGAATAACCTTCGCCATTTCTTATTTCCTCGCAGCGGAGGTTCGCGCCCGACAAAGTGAGAGAGGTCCTATCGAGGAGTTCGTTCGGGAGTTCGACCGCCTCCACGACGAGGCGTGCGGTGGGCGCCATACACCGCGTCGACGTCCACGCCCGAGCACCTCACGGGTCTCCGTGCTTTGCACGCGAGATGAGGCCTTTGGCTCACCCGTAAGGTGCTCGTCTTTGACCTTTGTGTCGAGAGTACTCCCGCGCCGAGTGTCGCTGCGGCGATTCGGCTGTTCGATCCTTTCCTTTGCCGCTCGTCACGTTGTCGCACGTGGCGCTCACAGTACTTGCCCCGATCCTACTACTCGCATCTTTGCGAAATTAATGTGGTGTGTACTTACTTGTTTTTGCATTGCGGATGACCGGATGGGTCTGCGGTAGGCTCTCGTTCGCGCCGTATGCGACCATGGGCCTGCGGTGGGGCCGCGCTCGGCGAGAGGGTCACCGAGACCCGCCAGACGACCATGACATGTCGATCATTACATGGAGTGGTTCGCCCACGCACTCGCCTCGGGGTGGGGTACACACCGACCGTCGTCGCCGCGGCATGCATCGGTAGCGGACACGTACCCTTCACGATGTCCCGGAGGGACAACGCCTCGGTAAGTGTCTGTCGAACCTACATGGGAACGTCTTTTCATGTAACTTACGTAATACCAATCGGCGTTACATGCGGACTCGGCTCTTGGCGGAGATTGAGGTGGAGGTCGTGTCCATGTTGACGCGCCTAGAGGGGGCATCTGGTGACCACCGCCGAGTCCGAGACGGCTTGGGGTCGGGTCCTCGCTACGGTGAGGCGGTTGGCTCGCTAGCCACCGCCGAGAGGCGCGAGACGTCGGCGGACGCAAAGACACCACGCCACTTCGCCCCACACTCGCCCTACCCCGGTGCCTCACGCCCCACGCGCCGCAGGGGGGCAGTGGGAGACGAGGCTCCTTCGCGTCTCGCCCTACCCGTCGGTTCCTCGCTACGCTCCACGCAGCAGCGGTGGGGGCAGTGGTGGGAGGCTCCTTCGCGTCTCGCCCTACCACAGCGGTTCCTCGCTCACGCTCCCACGCAGCAGGGGCGATGGGGTCTGCGAGGCTCCCTCGTCGTCCGCGCCCCAAAGAGACCCTGTGGTTTCGACGAGCCTTTCGACGACGAGTTCGACCGAGGAGTACCTTTCGACCGACTACCTCGACCCTCTCACTCTCGGTGCCACACAAGACTTGGCCTCGCCGCGCCGCGACTACTCTCTGCGCGCAGCAGGCCGGCCTAGGAGGGACGTCCGTCCGTCGTCGCCACTCACCTACCCCACGGGCCAGATTAGGAAGCGTGGCCGTGATTGACTTGTTGTACGGATGTATTTTTGTAATGGCTTTACGTTCAGCAGCACATTGTATAACTCCCCGAGTTAGTAACATGACAGCGTTATCACTATAAATTGTTCAAATCATTTATGCATTGCTTGCCTATGCCACACGACGTGACAACACACCAACGTTTCGGTACACCTATCGCCTCTAGTAGAGGCGATCGCCTAATGTGAGGCGATCGCTTTACATGGGCGATCGCCAAATATGAGGCGATCGCTCCATACCCGGCGATATCGCCCTTTATAACATTCGTTCTCACAAGCGGTCTCGCAAAGAATAGCGGGAGAAAGAATAGAGGGTGAGCATCAATCGAAAATGCCGAGGCGTGCAAGTGCAAAGGGTAAGGGAAGGCAAAGGAAGAAGCAAGTGCATGCCGCGAATTTAGCGTATCAAGATCTCTTCCTACCTCGTGGAGTCAGAGCACCCATGTGTATGTGCGGAGATCTTTGCGAGCTTGTCCGCTCTTGGAAATTTCAACTTGAAAGAGGAGGTATTGGAAGTGCCGCAACTACGCCTTCGATCCACGGGAGAAGAGCACGAAGGATCGCCGCATGGTAACAATCGTGCGGGGTTACATAATATTTGTGAATGAAACTTTGCTAATTTACGTTTCATGCGGTCACCTCCGCCATCGTGTGAATTTGAGCGATGGTTTGATACGGAGATCAACCCCAGGACCAACGGCTTCTTGACCAAGCCAACCGTGAGGATGAGTTCACGCGCGGTTTCAAGAACAACGCGATGCCGCACGAGGAGGCATGTAGGAAGGAAGCGGAGGAGAAGGAGGCGAGAGAGAGAAGCGAGAGAGGCGCGACGTGCGAGAGAAGCCCACGGAGGCATGGGCGAATGGGAAGTGGCCTCAAGCACTCAATAGACGTCCGTGTTAACTTTGGTTTTCTTTGTTCGTGGTACTCCTTTTAGTTTTAAGTCGTAATAAGCAGTCGCGCCCAACCTTCAAGAGTATGCTCACCGTCCGGAGGGCTCAGTATATGTCCTCTTGCTCGGTTATCCCAAATGATGTTATTTTTCTCCATTGAGATAGGTTATAGCATTTTCGGTTAAATCGATTTGATTTCATCGAGTTTTACCATCGTTTGCGAAAGATACGGTCATTTTGATGTTTTACCGATTGCATGTTCGGACAACAATAAAATAGTGCAGCCTAAAGTGACATCTAAATATTTTTACATAATTGTAACCTATGCAAGCCCAAGAATGCAACAAAACTGGTTCTGTCAAGTTTTGAGGTCGTTCAAACATTATTCTAACTGCTTGAACAATGAATGTTATAAAGGGTTTAAACTAGCCATCTTTGATTCAAAATGCAATCATATTTAGATATTTTTGCAAAAATGAAGTGCATAAGGTTGTAGTAACTTATTCTATTTATTTCATGAATTATGGATCAACACACATTATAATTCCTTCACAATCCACAGTTAGAGCCTAGCATTCGAACTCAAATAAAAAAATTCTGCAAACAACACATGGATTTTTATTTTACACTCTAATTCTTCATTCCAAAATTTAAATTTAGAAACAAGTTTCATTTAATTTGGACACTCCTAGCAAAAGTTACGGGGTTTATATTAAAAAGCATATAGTAATTACAAAACAAAACTAAAAAAAAAAGGCCTGCGCCCGTCGCTTGTCTCGAGGCGACGGGCCCACCAACGGCGCGTCGGCCGGAGGCACCGATCGCCCCATATACGGGCGACGGGGGGCATTTTTGTCATTTTTTTCGGACGCATAGTTTTGAAAAAAAGAATAAAAATAAATATTAAAGAAAAAAAGATTTACTTGGATTACGCAGAAACCAAAGCTGTGACACTGACAGACAGCGCACCAACAGCAGGAGATGCTGAAATCTTAGGTACGGCCTTCTTCCGAAGGGCCGACGCGACGGAACGGAATAAACGACAGCGAGGCGACGGGTGCCCCAAAACCCTAGGGCGGCGGGTGCTCCGGCGACGCAGGGGAAGCGGGCGCTGAAGCTACCGCCGCGGCTCTCTCCAATGGCGGCGTCTCTGGGTACTGCTTCGGCGCCCTCCCGGTGCCTGTCCGGTGCCAAGCCTCGCGCCGCCGCTCAGTGGAGCCCCGGCTCGCTCGCCGTCTCGGCGCCCCCCGCTGGCCTCCAGCGAGGCGGAAATCGCTGCATCGGTATCCGCGCCAAGGTGAGAGTGAAGTGGGGTTGATTGCCTCTGCGCCTCCGCTTTGCGGCTTCGTGTGCAGATGATGATTGATTTTGTGTACGGATTGATTTGGTTCCTTTGGCTCGTTCTGTGCTTCCAGTAGAACTTTGCTCTCGTTCCGTTTCATGCTAATGTAGGACTGAATCCACTGCTTCTTCGTATGTTGATGGTTGTTTCGCCTCCGTGAAATTGAGTTATTTTTTGTGTTGTGCAATGCAGCCTGTCAGTGGCGTGCAAAGTTGTAGCGTGGTGGATGATGGAGGTGAGCCGCCTCTCTCTCACTGATTCAAAATTGTTAGCTTTGTATTCGTAGTATGGAATATGGGCTCGGGATTCTGTTACGATTAGGCAATTATGCAGCAGCACCGTTCAAGAATTCGATGATTGCTGTTTCACCACTTTCTAAATCTTCGTGTAGTGCCAAGACCATGGAAACTCCATGATGCTCGGCTTGTTCTTGAAGATGGTTCAGTTTGGAGGGCTAAGTCTTTTGGCGCGTCAGGAACACAAGTTGGTGAAGTGGTATTCAATACATCTTTGACAGGGTAAATTATCTAGGGCCAAGTACTGTTTCTATTTCTGTTTGAGTGGTGGCATTTATTTCCTGTCTTGGGATGAGCACTGCTTATTTGTTCTGTCAAGTTCTGCTGTAACTGCTGTTTACTCTGGTAAACCTCGTGTAGGAAATAAGTAGGTGTTTGCAAGGGGCAGTTGTAAATTATCCACCTAACGTCTACCATGTACCAGGGTTAACCAAACCGATTTAGGGTTAAAAATCGAAGTCCCGGCGGTACTGGTTTACCGCGAAATCGAGCTAAAATCGCCAAAAACTGAAGGGTTTCGAAATCAAACGTTTTGGGGGGGAAAAAAAATCAAAAATCGATTAGCGAATCGAATTTTTTTTGCGTACATTTTTTTGAGCGATTTTCGGCGATTTGCATCGAAAATCGCTTGATTTTCACCGATTTTCGACTAGTTTACGTGACATGAATTTTTTCGAATTTTTTGAATTTGACCGGTTTACCGATCGGTTTAGGGTTTCGAACCGGCTCGATACGGTCGGTTTTCGCGATTTTCGAATCGGTTTTCGCAATAAAGTGAACCCTGCCATGTACGTCTTGTTATATTAACCATATGAACAAAAAACTTAAAAAGCATGCCCCCAGAATCCAGTCAATTCATTCTGTTTCAAATTTTCAATGCTAAAAAATTAAGGATTTACATAAGATTGTGGAGGCAATGGAACCATTAGCTGAAAATTCTGGTAGTACAACTCCAAACAGTCGAAGAATACGTACCTTGATTAAGGCAAGAAGATTCAGGCAATAATAAAGTTATTTATTATATTTGATTGAGCCACTGAGGCCAGAAGATACTGGGGATGGTAGAATTAGTCAGCAGTTATGTGGTGAAGAATGGAGCTAAGCTGATTTTGCTGGATGTTTAAAAGTTGGCATTGGAGCGTTTGCTCAATCAAGTCTTTTGTACTATTGAATTTGAATGAGAGCCGCATAATTGTGCTCCAGAATTACCTTGCTATGTTATTACTTTTTAGAGTTATGGGTTATTTGCTTTAATTTGATGTGTTGTTCTCTTTGTGGCTATTGTGGTGATTTCTCTTATACCTGTTTCATGTAGAATCAAGAATAACTTCTTATTTTGTATTATATTCATGGTTGCAGGTATCAGGAAATTTTAACTGACCCAAGCTATGCTGGTCAGTTTGTCCTAATGACCAATCCCCATATTGGAAACACTGGTGTTAATCCTGGTTTGTTACTCTTCCACAGTTCCACTCGATTGAAGCTTCCTTTTCCACAATTAAGCATGAAATAAATTAGCATGCTGACATGCTCCTCTTTCAGATGACGAAGAATCCAACCTATGTTTCCTTGCCGGCCTAATCATAAGAAATTTAAGCATATGGTAAGCCTTTCTGCTTGGTATTGATTGACAGCTTAAGAGAGCTGCCTGTTGTTAAATTGGCATTCTATTTTTGTAGTACATCCAACTGGCGATGCACAGAAACACTCGAAGAGTATCTGACAAAAAGGAATATTATGGGAATATGTAAGTATTAGCAATTTGACTCCTTTTGTCTCCCTCACTGTCTCACACACATACAAAAAAAATATTCCTTAAATTCACAATGGATTTGCTTTTTATGCAGATGATGTGGACACACGTGCCATAACACGAAGATTAAGAGAAGATGGTAGTCTTATTGGTGTCTTAAGTACTGATCAATCTCGGACAAATGATGAGCTGTTGGAAATGGCCCGAAAGTGGAAAATTATTGGTATGTGAAGATTTCTTTATTCAGTGATGTCCTTGGTGTAATGTCATTCACTTTTTTAAACCCAGTCGTTGATATATTTTGTAGGTCTTGTGTGGCATAGTTGTGTTTTTAATCTTATGATTGCAAAGAATTTAGAATATCTTATGCAAAAATGCATCACTATTAGTCTTCAATGATAATATTGCTGACTCTTAAAGTCGTTAACTACTGGCTGGGGTGGAAAACCATTTTTTCAATCAACTGAATTATCAACATGAACAACCAAAATTTTGCAAAATGTTTTGAATGTCGCAGAGTTAGAGACTTGAGGGATTGGAATGTTTCCAAAGATTTGATACTGGATAGGAGTGCATGGAAGTTAATGATCCACTCATCCACATACCGGAACTATGACCCAAGATTGAAGGTTTAAGGGGTTTTATTGACTTTAATTGAGTTTCTTTCCTAGCCTACCCTAACCTGTTTGGGACAAAAGGCTTTGTGTGGTTGTTGTTTTAATGTTGCAGAGTTCCGGGCTTATAACATGGTTATGGTGTTCGCTAACATGCAAAAGGCCTTCAATTAAAATAAATACTACAACAGATGGAAGTTGCTATGTTGATCATTTTCCATGACTAGTTACTGACCAGACTGGATATAACAGATATTCTTTTCCTAACATTTTCCAGTTAGAACTAGCTTATGCCCTTGATGATTTTTATTATGTTGCTGACTTGCTGTGCTTACTAGGATTATTATATAACAATGTCATTGGCTTGACATCTTTGAAAACTGGAGGATATTGACAATGAAATCATTACTTGCAAATATTCAAATACACATCACAGAAAGAAAACAAAATAAGACGGGAAGATAGGAGCTAAAATATCCACTTTTAGTTTAATTAAATCTGTTGGAGCAGCTAGATTTCCCACTGTCTCAATGGAATGATTTTGTTCACTTGTCCGTATATGTTGGATCCAAGGCACATATCTGGCTTTTTTCTATTTGTGTTATATTATTTGCCATATGAGACAGGTAGGTAGTTCTTCATTATCACTCTTTACCTCTTATACCAAGTTCTGTTAGATTGTGTTAGTTATTATACTGTTGCAGAATGGCTTTTTAAATGTTGCTTAAGCTATTCTTTGTAAAACAAGAAGCTTTGGTGTTGATATTTTGCAGGAGTTGATTTGATTAGTGGTGTCACATGTGACTCTCCATATGAATGGTCAGACAAGACCGATTCAGAATGGGAGTTCAAGAAGAATCAGTCAAGTGAAAGTTTTCATGTCAGTATTGGTATTCTTTTTTTTTTCAGTGCATTCAGTGTAAATCTCATACCTGACATTGCCTTCTTTTCTTCTGTAGGTGGTTGCATATGATTTTGGAATCAAGCATAATATTTTGAGGCGCTTGACATCATATGGATGCAAAATAACTGTTGTCCCAGCAAATTGGCCTGCTTCAGAGGTACTTAATTTGAAGCCTGATGGTGTTCTTTTTAGCAATGGTCCTGGAGATCCAGCTGCAGTTCCCTATGCTGTGAAGGCAGTACAAGAAATAATAGGGAAGGTTCCTGTGTTTGGCATCTGTATGGGTCACCAATTGATTGGGCAAGCTCTTGGTGGGAAGACATTTAAAATGAAATTTGGTCATCATGGGGGAAATCATCCTGTTTGTGACCTCCGAAGTGGACGCGTGGACATAAGTGCGCAGGTTTGTTCCCAACTTCTAGCTATTTGTGATACTTAATGTGATTTGTATTTGTTCAAGTCTAATTTGAGTACCCTCTTTTATACTTAATGTGATACAGAACCCTCTTTACAAATTTCAGTACAAGAATACTGTTTGTTTTTTCGTTTCAACTAGAGGGCTTGTTTATTATGGGCTTTAATGATTTGTTTTGTATTGATTTATACTATGTTACCTCCTCTCACCCTTCTGCCTTATGAATGATCTATTTGTTACAAGAGGTGCCACACTGATTTCATCTTTTTAATTAGAAATTCTTAGCTTGCTGAGAACTCTTCACACAGAATTGCAATTTTGTTTTGTTAGGATATTGAGTATATCCAGTTAGTCAATTCAGCTGCTAGATTGAAAACTATGGGTACCTTTGGATCTTTAGCTAGCTTTGGCTAATACAAGCTAGCTCATTTAGGCTATAGCCCACATAAGCAAGGCATGCTATTTAATTCCATGGTATCTGAAGTCTAGAATATGCTTTTAGAAGTCGCTATCATGGTTATCACGGCACCCCGACGAGGCGAGTCGCCACGGGACGCCTAGGCGACCAAACAAAATGCAGCAGCAAATATAGTAATATACTAATATACTGAATTACTAAATAACCATAGATATTAGATACCATTTTTTCAAAATAAACTGAGAATGTTCCAAGGACAAGGACATTCAAACATTGATATCTAAGTCTAAATCATCTTGACGACTCTCATCACTTGGTCCACTTTCACGAGGAGTAGGTGGCGCTTGGCCATAATCACGTTGATGTGTAAATCATCGGCCACCAACGGTTCATAGACTTTATCCTCGTCTGATCTTTGCTCCTCTCCTTCAGCTGTTGAGCTTAAAGTTGCACCACATCGAGAGTATGTCCTGGTCATCCTAGGCAGATTGCGAACACGAAGCGGTAGTGATGCACCGGTGGCTTCATTAATATGAGCTCATGAATGATCTTCTCCATGGTGGACTTCTTCGATACACATGTCAACCTATTTGTTGTCCCATTGGAACTCTTCTAAGATCAAAGGGTTGAAACTTGTCCCTTCCACACGCCTCTTTTGAAAACGTTCCGCAATCTTCCGGTTGTATTGCATGTAGCTCTTTGGTGCTCCAACCGGTTTCTTTTTTTGTCTGGATCTAAAATGTAATCACTAATCAACAACAAAAAATACTTGTAATATATGACTACTTATAAAATAAAGACAACTTAAATGTTTAGTTGCTTACAAATTCGAAGATGCTTCAATTGTGCTCACAATCGGAGGCCGAACAACAAAGGCCGAGGATGCATCTTGCAAACTTTTGAAGCTCTCTAGCAAGGCCACCAAAAGCATCCCACCAATCAACTAAAATGTAAAACATTGTATCTGTGTTAGAATGTTAGAAACTTAGAATGTATAAAATTGAATCAACTTAGAATAGAAGTTTAGCACTTATGAGGGCTCTTTATTTTTTGTTGCATCACAACTGATTGCTTTCTAAAACTCTTTCTCATTTTCTCATAGTCGCCTGGTCACTTATCTTTCTAAGAAAATTATCATCACAAGTGGTCATCTTTTCAAGCACATCATTGAATGCAATCCGGAGCCTTGAAGCACAGTTAATGTCTTTTTCTTTCATGTCGAAAAACTTGTTTGGATTCAAAAACAATGTGGCCCCGTGTAGCTTTTGCTCCATCTGATGCACCCACCGCCTCTCAATAATGTCCATTACCTTCTTTAGTAGCCTTTTTTTGCTTCCAAAAGACTCACTTATCTTATTCCTAGCATGATCCATACTTGCTGAAACCTCCGGCATGGCAGACTTCTCATCCCCATCAACAATCCTCAACACAATTAGCAAAAGCTGGGATGTTCTTATGCAATCCTTCACAGCATGCCAAAACCGCAAAGAAAGCAAAAAATCACAAACTTTCTTCCCCTGCCCCAGTGAGTGCCAATTTGGATCTAGTCCAATCCTCACTAACAAAGAGTAGTCGCAAAGCATCTTTATGCTTATATAAACTCTACAAAGTGAGAAAAGAAGTGGCAAACCGAGTGGCTGCGAGTCTCACTAAATCCCTTCCTCCTGTCTTCTCCCTCATTGCATCGAGAAGCCTCCCGTGCCTATAGATGAAGGTAGTCACATGCTTGGCTTGATTGATGGCCTTCTTGAACTCACTTATCTTTCCGATGTCTTCCAATATAAGGTCTAAGCAATGTGCAGCTCAAGGTGTCCAAAAGAGAGTAGGAAGCCTCTCCATAAGAATTTTACCTGCAAAAGAAAAAGATTGAGTTCCAAGCAATGTGCAGCATAAGGCAGATTTTATTGCCAAAGGAAATAAACTTACACGCAGCTTTCAAATTGGCACCATTATCGATGACCACTTGAACGACGTTGTCAGCGTCTATCTCCACAATCTTCTCAAACAAATCTGCTAACATCCTTGCATCAACCGATTGAGAGATGCATCTACACACTCCAAGAAGAAAGTCCCTTCGAGACAATTGACAAGAAAATTTATCAAGTGTCACCCCCTCCTATCAGTCCATTCATCTGACATTTGTGTACAGCCGTATTGCCTCCAACCAAACTCTTGCTTCTCCTTTAATGCTTTCATTTCATTCTTTGCCTTAGCAAGCAACGACACCCTTAACTCATCAAAACTAGGAGGTTTGTACCCATGCCCAAATTGTCCAACGGACTCCATGATTTCAAAACTCCTAGAATTTGCAGCATTGAATGGTATGCCACAATGATAAAAGAAATTAGCAACATGCATATCCACCCACTATTTTTCTTCCTTGGTCCTCATACATTGCTCCATGGATGTTTGGGACAACTGCTTGGAATGCCTTTCCTTGACTATCTCTTCGGGTGTCTTTTTTACCATGGAAGAAACTGATTTGGTTAATTTGGCCATCGGTTTGAACATAATAGCAGATTGCTTCCTCTTGGCAGTTGTCCCAGAACTTGGATGACAAGACAACGGCTTCGAGGATGCTTGTTGATTAACCTCAACCTGTTGAACATCATCACCTTCACCTTCCTCTTCATCATCATCTAAATTAACTATCTTGTTCATTGCATTCTTTTTCATGTAATCTTGCATCTCTCATTATTGTTGTGTTGGTTTTGGGACATTTTGAACATCCCCAAAACCCGTGGCAAGGTGCTACTTCAACCTCTTGATGCTCAAATGCATTTGCTTTCCGCAAAGTACACATTGCACCATATCCTTGTTCGTCAAGTTCGGCCAAAATCCATACTTCCACCCGGGATCCTTCGACTTGGCCTTCCACCTTGGACCTTTGATGGATCATATGCCTGCTCTTGGCTAGCATCACCGGCCTTGGCAACGGTGACACTTGGAGCTTGATCAACCATGTATCTATACAAAGCAATTGCAGCAGCATTATCAATCAATGCAGGGGACTTTTTGCTAGTTGCTATATCAAGGATATTTGAAAGAGTACAATGCCCACGACTGCAACAATTCTGCGACGGTCTTGCCGGGCAGCCGCTAGTTAGAGTCTCACAGAGACATCTCCTGAGCCATGCTCATAGTTGATGTTCCTATGTGATGGTTTAGCTACGCTGAGCACACTAGAAAGCCAGGCACTTCTACATCTAACCAGATCAAACAAGTAGATCAGCAGTCTCCAGTTATTAGTGTGCAAAAATCTGCACATTGACCCTTTTAGCTCATTTAAACCATAGTAGGTTGGTCACATCCAAGTACCACTACAATCCATCGCTGGGATTCTCAGGTATCCAAAGCCTTGTATTCCGCAGATACTAGACCCAAGCCAGAATGCCTTGAAAATGTTCCTCGAAGATTTCTTCAATAGAAGTAGCAGGGGGGAGCAGCTGCTGGCGGTGGGGGCGGCAGTAGCAACAGAGGGGGAAGGGGCGGAGGGGGATTGCCGGTCGATGGAGGCGGCGGAGGTGGCGGGCCTAGCGGTGGAGCTCTAGGGTTACTCGGCCTCCCGTCTTCTCCACACAATGTTTAGTTGCTAGTCCAATCGGCCCGTGACTCCCGTGTCCCATCCTCTTATTACCCGGCCTCCAGTCCAATCGGCTGTTGCGATGCCTGGACGTCCAGGCGGCCACCTAACGCTCACCAGGCGAGGCGCCGGGCCTTGGCGCCCCCCTCCGGCCGCCAGGACGCCTAGGCGTCGTCTAGGCAACGCCGTGATAACAGTAATCGATGTCGTCCTATAAAATAATGAAGAAAAAAAGTATTGTTGGAAGGGCATGAGGCCACTAGCGGGCCATCCGACTTTCAACATACCGAACAAAGGCACAAAGCAGCCAGGTGTGGCATACTATGAGGGCTTGACGTGTTTGCAAGGGGTGGTCGCTTGGGGACACGACTTTGCTTGTGAGGTTTTTGCGAGCAGCAATAGTGCAAAGGGATGGGTGGCAATCAAAAGGTTATTTATTTCAGATGTTTTGCTATTGTTTGATTTTATTTTTTTGTACTTTGATTTTTTTTTCATTTATTTGCCATACTTGAATTGCAGTCTGTATTGTCTGCGTTCTCTTACATTATGTCTTGTTTTCCCTGTAGAATCATAATTATGCTGTTGACCCAGAGTCCCTCCCTGAAGGGGTGAAAGTAACACACATCAATCTCAACGATAATAGCTGTGCCGGCCTTCAGTACCCTAAGTTGAAACTTATGTCTCTTCAGTACCATCCAGAGTCCTCCCCAGGGCCTCATGACTCTGACTTAGGTACATTTCCTTGACTAATATACTTCTAGAATACAACCTGTTCTCAGATGTACTATCTTAGAGATCGTGATTATGTTGATGTTATGACTCTGTCTCTTGTGCTTTACAGCTTTCGGTGAATTTATTGAGCTGATGAAGAACAACAGATTGTGAGGTGCGAGGAGATGAGTACAGGAAAAGGTTTTAATACTTGTATTGGGGCGCCTTTGCAGCCTTACAGGTTTCTGCTGAGAGCACCAAGCACAAAAGAATTTGTTGTATTTGTAGTTCCTTTTCTTCCTAAGGTTCTATGTGCTTGAATTACTGGTCAAAGACTAGAGAATAAGTTGTCTTGTGCCACTAAATGGGTCTATGCAAAGATATTTCCCTCTTCAGACTTTGTTTACTAATATCCATTCATTCTCATTCGCTGTAAGTTGTGAGATCTTTTATCTTATCAATTCTCAAGCGATGCCATTCCAATTTCTGTTGCACAAGCAAAGCCGGTTGGTGGTCATCACGAAATGATGTAGGGAATTGTACCAGGTGATGACCCGATGTAAAGGATGGCCAACAGATAACAATGCCTCATCAGGGGAATATCTCCTTTTTTTTCCAGGCTAATTTGCTCCTTACACGGATATGCCCAACGTTGCTGTCAGCTATCCATTTTATGAAGGAAAATCGTCATGCTTTTGGTGGGGATAAGTTCTGTGAAGATCTTTCGATGTGCGTCCGGTCATGGCATGGAACTTTTTCGTTTATCCGAAGTGCATTTGTAGGTGCTCGCTCTGACCCGGTTGACGGTGCTAAGAGGACGGGAGAAAGGGGTTAACATTTTGCACGACTGATGGTGGTGGTCCTGTCCGTTGGTTCCTGGGAGAATCTATTCAGAAAAGAGCAGCAGGGTTGATGTGTTTTTGTTCTCAATTATCGGCTGTTTTTGGCTGTTTGCATGGAAGTGAGTAGTAGTGTTCGGAATCTACATTTTGTATGGTTATAGATCGTAGGCCCTTCACATCTCCAGGAAAAAAGTAAGCATGAGTCTAAAGAGAATCTATCTTTTCATTTTTTCTAAAGAAAATATTTGATTTGATTTAATTTATTGATGCAAGAAAATAGTCAGAGTTCTTTGCTGTAACAGTAAGATAACACATCCATTCAATTAGGGCATGTACAATAAGGCCACATCAGCTGGCTCTTAACTCGTACACATCAGCTTTGATCTATGTGGAGGAGTGAGAAAAGAGGAGAGAGAAGAGAGCTGGCTCTTATTTAGTAGTCAGCTTTGCACGGGAGCATAGGTAGATCATTTATGTACAAGAGAGAAAAGATAGTTATTACACAATATTTAGAGACAACCTTTAGAGACAGTTATTGTATAAACTGGCTTTTAGCTTACTATTAATCGGTAGTTGGCTTTGCTATTGTACTTGCTCTTAGTGGAACTCGCTGGGAATTTTTCTTTAAAAGGAGTAATAAATAGGCGCATAGCAGCGGACTTTGGATCAATGATTTTCGTAGGAAAGATGTAGGAAGAAAACATCTTATTTTCTTTGTAGATAATCTGTTTATCTTTAGCAATGGTATTTTTAAATAGGAAAATGTATAATTTTGATCCCTCAACTCTTCAATTTGTCTAATTTCCATCCCTAAAGTGCAAGACCAGGTAAAACAAATCCTACAACCGACAATACTGTTTAATTTTGGTCCTCAGACCGAGAAACATCGGTTTTGATCAGAGTTGACATATGTGACACTATTAGAACCTTTCAAAAAAATCATAAAAACCCTGGAACCTTTTAATAGTGTGCTAAGAAGTCATGAAATTTATCATGCAAAATTTCGTAACTGAACTCAAAAGCATGTGGGAGAAACAAAAAAAGACAAGCCGTTATGTGTGTATATATATATATGTATGTATGTATGTATGTATGTAGGTATGTTTGTATATGTATATATACAGAAGCGTTATTCATCGGTTGGACGAGCGTGTCCACACCATTCTACGTACGCTCACTTTGTATGTTGACTAAGCCAATTAACTAATAAATACGGTTCCTTGTTTATACTAGAATATTTTTTTCTTTGATTTAGCCATAATTTTTTATCGGTGGCTATGATTCTCGAATGATTTTCACCAGTAGTTTACTGATGACGAGAGGAACAGATGATACAAGTCTTGCCAATAAATGCTAGATGAACGAGATTTTACTATCAAATACACTCCAATTTACTATATATGTTGTTAAATTTTGCTATCATATAAACAATTCGTTCTTCGGTGATATTCTACCAGGGTTGAGCAGCCTGTGAGTCTATGCAACAGTAAAATTATTGAACAAAGTTAGTAGTTGAAAAAAAAGGCTGCATGCATTGTGTGAAATTGTTTCCTTGAGCCAAAAAGGTCAAGAGCATGCTGAAAATTGCTCGGAAGCATCCTCTTGAGTGTGATGTGTTGACCAGCAGCATTTCGAGTAGGCTTTACTTGATGTAACAAGAAGTGTTACAGCAAGGCTTGTCACATAACTGCACAAGTGCTGAAACCCGGAAGAGATTGTTCTTTACCGAATTTTCTATGTATCCATGCGTGCAAAAAAAGAAGAAGTCAAGTTAGCCCAGCAGCTGGATGCATCCGAGGTTGCTATGCACTTTAATTTCTGGTAAGTCTTGTGATTTTACTACTGGATCTCACCATGGCGTATTATGATCATTTGATAGCGGCAATACGAAATGGATCAAAGTTGATGTCAAATGCACTCTAATTTATTGGACATATTATTATATTTTACTGCCATACTGGCAACTCGTTCTCCGGTGATATTCCAAAAGGGTTCAGCAACCTGTGGAACCTGTGCAACAGTAAAATCTAATAATACATCTAATAAATCGGAGTGTATTTGACAGTAAAATCTCATTCATCTAACATTTATTGGGGAAACTTATATCATTCTATTCCTTTCGTCGGCAGTAAGCTACCGGTGAAAAACGTTCGTGAATCGGAGCTACCGATAAAAAGTTATGATAAATCAAACAAAAAATATTTTAGTACAAATAAGAAACTGTATTTATTAGTTAGTTGTCTATGTAACTCATTGGCTTAGTCAACACATGAAGTGAACGTACGTGAGGTGATTTGAACGTCTTTTACAAAGGTAGGACATGGATTTTGACCCATGGAAAGTAGTGGAGCGTAGATTAGCTATTCTACACTCATATATTTAATTGATATATTGCAAGCAACAAGTTAGATCCAACAAACCTAGCATATGTATCCGAGAGTAGTGAGGAAGCCTAGCATACGTTTTGATTTTGATTTTGAATTATTGTCATAGCTTTGGTGGTTGTTTCTGTAACCAACTATTCTTGAATCGATGATTTTGTAAAGATAAAAAACTTCTCTGTCTCCGCGTTTCATTGCTTCATATGCTAACTCCTTAAGAAAAGCTCGTACTTAGATTTTATTTTTATTTTTCTCCGCTGCAAGCCTGCACCACGACTTGATCGGGAGCTTTCGGCTTGCAAGTAGGGATGAAACGAAGCGAATTTCCGTCCGTTCGGAGAAAAAGCAAACTAAGTCTTTTTCTAAACGAAAAATGTCGATTTGAAACGAAACGAAATTTTTTGTCTAAACGAAACGGAGAGTCATTTCATTTAAACGGAATCGAAATTCAGACATCCAAACTTGGCCCACTTGGCCTAAAAAGGAGAATGGAGAATTTACATTTATTTTCGAATTAAAATAGTTTCAGAAATATAAAAGGCTTTATAGAAAATATCAAATTGAGTTCAAAAATTCCGAAAAAATTCTCAAAAAAATACTTGGGAACATTTTGAACCTAAGAAAATTATTTCTAGCATAATTTTGGCTTCATTTTTCATGATTAAATTAATTATATAAATCTAAAAAATAAAAAAATAGCATTTATAAACTCCAAAAAATCCAGGATAAATCTCAGAAAATCATAAATGAACATTAAACGATAATATGCAAATTTTAGTGCATTATATCTTTATAGTTGGAGGAGCAAGAGGATGTCGATGATAATGATATGGAGGAGTACATGATGGTCTGATCTGAGGGACAAATAGTGAGCCTTCAACTGACAAACTTGAGAAAAAACTTTCTAATGATATCGGTGAACATAACATTGTTCTTATATCCGCCTTTGAAGTGGAATGAGTTACATTATTTTTACGGTTATGTATATTGTAATCATGTACTATGTTCTTGTGGAATTTTCCACTTTCGTTTTCGTATCCATTTCATTCCGTTCCGCATCCGTTTTCGTCACTATTTTTTTTATCCGTTTCTAGGGTTTTCGTTTTCGTTACCGGTAAAAGATATGGAAACGGAAACGGAACGACCATTTACCATCCGCTTCCTCGTTTTCATCCCTATTGCCAAGTTTGCACTTATCGGGCTTGGGGCTTGCCAAGGTTATACTTATCAGGCTTCGGGCCGGGCTTGGGCCTGATGTTTAAGTTCGGTTTTTTTAGCCCGGCCCGACATTTAATCAGGTCTACTTCTAGCCCATCCTCTTCTTCTCCAGATCTCGTCGCGGCTATTGCTCCCCGTTTGTCTCAAATTCTCACGCCAACATCATTTAACCCTCGAAGCGAAGGACTGACTTATCTCGTAGGCGTCCTCCTCCGCTCTACCGACTGGCGTCCGCTCTACCGACTGGCGTGGAGTGGAGATCCATACGGACTTGGATTGATCTCTTCTTTCGCTGGTAAGGAAGCCCTAGCTTGCTTGGATTGTTGTTCTAAGAGTGAGCTTTGTCCTGGGGATCTTTTCTTTGCTGTGAGCAGTCTCATCCAAATCTTTCTTTCTGGGATGGATTGTCCAGTCCATAGAGTTTGTTGCGGATTTGTTTGCTCCGTGATGGAGTACTAGTAGCAGTTTATTTTCCTAAATTTTGGGGGGGTTCAACTGAACCCCCATGCCCCATGTTAGGTCTGCCCCTGGGCGTGGCTTCCATCTACGGTTACTTTATGTTCTTTATTTCAGCGTGTTATTAGGATTCTTGATAACTAAGGTTCTTGATTGTAGGTTACGTTGTTATATTGAAGACTGCCTTTGAATGGAGCAGAGCGATTCCATGGCTGACTCGCCAAGGAAGCGAAATGGCCTTCTGCGAGACCAGGTCCAGCTGGTGAAAAGGAAGGACACAAACCGCTATGAAATCGTCCCCTTTTCCGAGCCATTATCTTTTGAGAAAGGCTTCTTTGTTATGATCCGCGCGTGCCAGCTTCTGGTGCAACACAACGAAGGGATTGTATTTGTGGGAGTTGCCGGCCCATCTGGGGCTGGGAAGACGGTGTTTACTGAGAAGGTGCTTAATTTCATGCCTAGTGTTGCTGTGATATCAATGGACAACTACAATGATGCAAGTCGCATAGTCGACGGCAATTTTGATGGTAACCCCTAAGCTCCAAGCACTTTGCTTATTGTGTTATCATACACTAATTTGGATGGTTACCTCCTTCGCAATAGGAAGATTTCTGTAATAATCAACAAGAGAGAATTGACAATACATTCTTCTATCGATGCTCTTATAGTTCTTTCTTGCAACCGCATACCTATGCACTCATAATACAATTATTGCATATGTTTAATGATAAAATGGAAGTATTAGTGGGTTCTATTGTTAGAAGCTGTATTCTTTGAGGCGTCAGGGGTTCTAACTAGAGGAATTGATGTTTGTACTTTGCAATGTTTGTTCAGATCCACGTCTAACAGACTATGACAGACTGTTGGAAAATATTCATGGTCTGAAGGAAGGAAGGTCGGTTCAGGTTCCAATATATGATTTCAAGATGAGCTGCCGGACTGGATACAGGTATAACTTTGTTACATAATCAATGCCACCTTACAATAGGATATAACTTCGGTTCATATTTTACCATGATCATATCTGCTCTAATTTTTGTTTCTCATGGTCAACAGAACAGTTGATGTCCCTAGCTCCCGGATTGTTATTATTGAAGGTATCTATGCATTGAGCGAAAAGTTGCGGCCAATATTGGACCTGCGTGTTTCTGTCACTGGTGGTGTTCATTTTGACCTGGTGAAGAGGGTCCTAAGGGACATACAGCGAGCTGGCCAGGAGCCCGAGGAAATAATCCATCAGATCTCAGAAACGGTGCTTGAACTTTTCAACTTGATTCTACATATACTTTTTCCTTAAGTTTTTTCCTCTATAATAGATCAAAAATGAAAATAGAAAATCCATCAGCAGTTTCATGGTTTATATTTGCATGTATAGTACCTCTTTCAGCCATCCATGTGGTTTAATAATTTGAGAGATGGTATTTTCAGGTTTATCCAATGTACAAGGCTTTCATTGAACCGGACTTGCAGACAGCACATATACGAATTATCAACAAGTTCAACCCTTTCTCAGGGTTCCAAAATCCTATGTACATTCTGAAGGTAAGTGCAAGTTAATTATTTTATCTTTTTTTGTCATCTATGTCCTGGCAATCTAATTGTTTTCTGATGGCAAAATTGCTGATTGATGAATTTTTCACCAATAGGATAACTATAATAATAAATAATTTTCTTATGATTTATCAAGATGACCTGACTCTTGGATTTCTACACTTGCAGTCACCAAGGTCTCTGACACCCGATCAAATCAAAGCTGTTCTTGGTGAAGATCAAACAGAAAGTAATGAAGAAACTTATGATATATATCTACTTCCACCAGGTGAAGATCCAGAAGCATGCCAATCTTATTTGAGAATGCGGAATAGAGAAGGGAAATACAATCTGATGTTTGAGGTATACCATTTTCTGTTTAATGGCTACATACTATATATGTTGTGAAAGATATCGTTAATTGTTCTGTTACAAGTATTGCATTTTAAGGCCCATTTTATACATGTTCTTACTTTCTTAGTCACTGTTTATTTGATATATGTAGGTTCAAATTTTCACCACAGTAGCACCTGTAGTTCATAAAGGCAAATTGTACTTACCTTTTTATATTCATTAGGAACTTCTTAACTTAGTGCATTTGCTCAGTCTTGTTTGAAGATTTATGGTGATCTAGTTATCTTAGATATACCCTCTTTTACCTTTGTTCATTCTTACTATCCTATCCTATATGCATTAAATAAATCCTTGTTGTTGGCCTTGGTGTTCACTAACTGGCTTGTGTTATTGGTAATTTGAAGGAGTGGGTGACCGATAATCCTTTTATAATATCACCAAGGATTACTTTTGAAGTCAGTGTACGTCTTCTCGGTGGTTTGATGGCATTGGGATATACTATAGCAGCTATACTGAAGAGAAGCAGTCGTGTGTTTTCTGATGGCAAGGCAACTGTTAAAATTGACTGGCTGGAGCAACTTAACCGAAGGTACATACAGGTGAGCATCATATGTGCCGTTTGATTGCTGCATTTCCGTCGATATGATCTGTATTTGGGCGCATCTTGACTACTGCTCAATTCATTATTCTTCGTAGCCCGGCAACTTGTCAAGAAATGCAAACATTCTTACCTTTCTTCTTTTTTATTAAGGTGCAAGGAAGAGATAGGCTTTATGTCAAATTTGTCGCGGAGCAGTTAGGTCTGGATGGTTCTTATATTCCGCGCACATATATCGAACAAATTCAGCTGGAGAAACTGCTGAACGATGTTATGGTATGTGCTTTGCTAGTTATATACTGTATTGTACATATATTGTTCACCTTAATGCCAGTTGTATTGCTTAGTTTTGTGGTGGTATCTGACTGGCAAGGTGATGTGCAGGCATTACCAGATGATTTGAAGACAAAACTCAGCATTGATGATGAGCTGGTTTCCAGTCCAAAAGAAGCTCTTTCCCGTGCTTCTGCTGATAGGAGAAACAAACTTCTGAAAAGGTTTCTCCATGTCATCTCTTTTGCCAATTAAATCTCCTATAAAATTGAATGATTTGTTGAAACCATGGAATTTGAATGAAGTTAGCTGACTTTCTCTTGTGGATGCTGTCCAGTGGTCTATCTCACTCATATTCAACACATGGAGATAAAAATATTGTGAAATTGAGTAAACTGACAGAAAGCAACAGAAGGTTTGGTTGTGGGAGAGCCCCAGAACCTCCTGTGATTAACCAGGTGACCATTCTAGGATACCTGTAACGAGTTATAACTAGCTTATCATTTTTAAACTTTTTTTTTGTGTGGTGATATTTCACATTGATAAACGCTAATGTGCAAATTCTTCTTGTTTGCCACTTCTTGTTTTGATAGGGTGCAATCACCCAGCTATCAGAACAGATATCATCTTTGAATGAGAGGATGGATGAGTTTACCTCTCGAGTTGAAGAACTCAACTCAAAATTTGCAATGACGAAAGCTTCAGCCAGTCAGCAAAATTTAGCTCTTCCAAGTGAAAGCTATAATGGTTCTGCACCTACAAATCTCTTTGTTTCTCAGTTGGGCAATGGTACTCTGATACCGCATTCATCATCGTCAAACCAACTTTCAAAGGAGTCCCCAATGATGGAAGAGGTATTTTACTGTTTTTACTATATTATTATTAGTCCCCAATGATGGAAGATGTTGGCTAGCCAGTGCCATGACCATCTGTCTAGTTGCATCCTTGAAACCATTCCACTTTAATCCTCGCCTAGAACTTTGGCATGGTCATCTGTAGAAAGGCTGATAGTACTTTCTCTCTCCAAAAAGAATTTGTGAAGTATTACAATTGACTCAGTCATCAGACTCATAAGTCATAACCTCAACAGTAGTAGAAATCTAGTGAAATAAAATCAAACATTCACTTAACCCACTAGATTGGTCAAAGATGGTTTTGTTTCTATTTTGAAGCTGCACTTTTTCAGAGTTTGTTGGCAACTAGAATTAAAATTATTGTAAACATTGTAGAAATCAGTGCATTTAATTAACTTGGAATTCAAATCCTTGAATTTGGACTGAAGCAATAATTGGTGGGACTTCAGCTATGGGTTAATACTATTTGAGGAAAAATAGCAAAGGGTCATTGTTGACACCGCTTGACTCAAATCAAATAGATAAAACAGGGAAGCATATCTAACTTAAGTTTTTCCATTCTAAATAGATTAGAAGAAAATCGGCTAATATAGATAGTGACATAATATAGCCATCAACAACAATGAAGTTGTGAGTTGTGACAGTAGATTTATGGATGTTAGATCAGGCCTAGACTGTAAATTGCACATACTTGAGATTACTTGCCAATTGCATTAGTGATGTCACAATTCACGCACCAATTGAAAGGTCCCAACTCCCAAAAACTGAACTGACTAAACAACTAGTTGAAGGTTATATGCACCTTTTGTGACAAGTCAGATGAATTGCAAGTGAAGGATCCTAATATTTTAGGGTTCAGCTTTCATCTTGCCTATTTGATTTGAATAATTTCACATGGCGCAAAAAGCTTTTTCTACAATGACAGGGCTACGGAAACTTTTCAGTGGCATATGATTTTATTTTTTATATATTGCACTGTACAATGTCTAGGTTCAATGAATTTATACTCTGGACTCGTTTAATTTCGTCGGTACACATAACTTTGAACCCTTGTTTTTTTTTCTGTTATCTATGTTAAATGTAAAAATACTTTGTACATGAGTGCTGGGCGTGCTTTTTGTTCCTTTGTTCTTAATGTAACACATTATTTTGTACAAATCTCGGAATTTTATCTGTTGGATGGTTTATTTCCTATGCAGATTATGATCATATCAAGAGGTCAACGCCAAGTAATACATCAGCTTGACAATCTGACCAACCTGCTTCATGAGCATCTGGTCTTGACTCGCCAAGGAAACGCCGTGAGCAGGAACAGAATCCTGGATATCGACATGGCCATCTGTCCGATTGTCATCCTCACAATTGGCAGTGTCGGATATCTCATGTTCAAGAGTCTCAACCGGAGCTGACCAAAGTTAATCCAGCAAAGCATGCTGCTGCCAAATTCAGGCAAACTAGAGGAGGCCAACCGTCTCAACTGATCATCAGTACCCCAGAGCCCAGACTCCAAACTGATGTCTTCCTGCAAGCTATAGACCACCCTCAAATCAAAATCACATGGGATGGGGACCATATCTAATAGATTACAAACTTCAAGATAGATAAACTCATATACCAGCACAAGCAACAGAGTAGTCTTGATATTCAGCAGAATTTCTCTGAAAAGCTCGATAATGGTATATTAGAGACATACGATGTCTGTAATGGATACTGGAAAGTCCAGTATCAATAAATTTTGGAGATGCTAGTAATCCTGGCATATTGTCATCAAATTCCGAGAATTCATAGGCAAATTTTACTGACAATTGCCGTTCTCTGTCTTCTCACCTGTACAACAGCAATACTGGCACTGTAGCTGGCTGCCGCTATTTGCCGATCCAGACTGTTTGTTTCTTTCATCGAACACGAACTCTCTTAACCTATGTCCACGCCTGCCGTAGTGCTAAGCGGAAATTAGGCTAGTTAGTGTACTGCTGCATCATGCTTTTCTTCTGAAATGAGTCGCAAACATGCTTGTGAGCTGTGACCAAGTATTCAAAAGGGGTAAATATCGCACCCCTCTGGTACCATTTACCGGCTTTAAACCGATTAAATTTTATCAAACAAAATTGAAAGTTAATTTTTGAATTTGAATGATTCTCAGCGGGTTACCGTCCGGAATTACTGTTCATTGATTTAGATTCAATTTTTTTTGCAGACCGATATTTTTTAACCGATGCGGCCGGTAACTCGCTGGTTGCAGCCAACTTTTAAATCCTTGCTTGTGACCAACTGACCACCAATCAATCACACATTGCTTGCCAAAAAACAAAATAAAATCTCTCGTTTAATCGCAAAAAAAAGTAAAAAAAACTTCACTCGCTCAGGCTCATCTATACCTCTTTATAATGCATATAAGCATTCTTTTCTACATCCACCCTAAATAATGCACTCCACTAGAGATGGTCCAGCTTTCATGCACCCAGCGAAATGTCCCCAGAAACTTGCCTCCATCAAAATTAACCTCTCAGATCTTTCCTCAGCTTTACTCACCCACATCCGATGGCCATTGTTTAATGTGTCTAACTCATCCTCGTGGCCCACAACAGATCTCCCCACCTCCAAAGATCATCTCAAGGAAAAGGAAACAAATATCCTGGAATTAAGGAAAAGGAAACAAACGTTCTAGAAAAGGAAAAGATCATATATTACGTGCTGGGAAAAAGAAACCAGAAAACAGGGCACTATACTAGTGTCTTTTAAGGAGTGTTTAGTACAGCTTCAGCTTCACTAAAATCCATAAAGTTGGTGGAGTAGGATATTCTTAGCTCCAAAAATTTATAGAGTCGGAGCTGTGGTATATTAAAAGTGTTTAGATAAATCATCTTGTTTATATTTTAGAATAAAAATATAAATTTATCTTATTTTAATCTATAAACTCTAGATGTGAGATGAAGGCGGAATTGAAGTTCTGTCAAATAGAGCTTTAATAGGTCTCATGCCCAAGGTTTCAAAGGTTTCAAATTTCGGTTTCGGAATAAATTTCGCCCCGGGCCGGATAATGAAATTTCGGCGAAATTTCGGAATTATTTCGGACAAAATTTGAATTTGAAAATTCAAATCCGGTCCAATCCGGAAAAAAACGAAATTCGGCGAAAAAATCCGAAATTTCGGACGAAATATCCGAAATTTCGGGTTTTTTGCACTGGCTGAAAAGTGGTCTAAAATTTATCGAAAAATTTTGAATGTTTTTTTGGAGGTTCCTGACACAATGCTGATGTTCTCACAAAAATTTCAGCTGATTATAACACCTGAGGAATTTTTAAAAATTCAGAGAGTGGTACTGTCCTGATAAAACACTGACCGACAAGTTTGATCGGAATGGAAAATGGTACAAATAAAGTTATAAACTGTTGAAATTTTTTATGCATGGTTATGATCCATAACTAATGTTCTCATAAAAATTTCAGCTGATTATCACATGTGAGGAATTTTTAAAAATTCGGAGAGTGGCGCTGTCCTGATAGAACATTGATCGACAAGTTTGATCCGAATGGAAAATGATACAAATGAGTTAGAAACTGTTGAAATTTTTTGTGCATGGTTATGATGTATCTATAATGCTCTCATAAAATTTTCAGATGACGATCAAACTGTATGAATTTTTAAAAATTCGAACAGTACTACTGCCATGTTAAAAGGCTTACCGGCAAACTTGAACAAAATGAAAAATTATATAAACCATAATTTTTTTTGAAAATTTTAAAGAATGGTGATAAGGAAGTTCTTAATATCCCATAAAAATTGTGATTCACGATCATACTCCAGTGAATTTATAAAATTCTTACAAGGCACAGTACCATTTATGTTCTTTTCTTTTTTATTTTTGAAATATAATATAACAAACGAAGTTCAATGCTTACATAGATTTGATTGACCAAACAAACAAAGTTGAATTTTTTTTAAAAATTTATATAATGTTACTGAGTCAATTATTAATATCTCAAAAAAAATTTAGATCATAATCACACTCAAGAAAATTTATAAAATTCTGACAATATAACTGTCCCAATTATGTTCATTCTGTTTTTGATTTTTTTAAAGATAACAAATGAAGTTAAATTATTTTGAAATTTTTGATGTATGATCCTAATCTACTAAGTATAGTACCATAAAATTTTCATATTATTATCATGCTTGTACAATTTTATAAAAATCGATGATGTTTCGCAAAATTTTAAAATGTTTAAAAAATTAGGTTTTTCAACAAATTTTCATAGGAAATGACTTTCCTAAGGGTTATTGGACCAAATCCGGCCCTAAAACTTTCAAAACCGGCTAAAAACACGAAATTTCGTTCAAAAACAAAATTTCGGATTTTACTGTAGCAATTTCAAATTTTTTTAAGTTTTTTTTCCCGGCTGGTATTTGAGATCTCGGACGTTCGCTTGACGCGAATTCTCTCGCTCCTCTCGTGGTCGTGGTGCCGCCGCCTCTCTCGATCTCATCTCCTGCGCTCCACTCCTAGGGTTCGTTGGTTGGTTGGTTGGCTGGTTCCCTCGCTCGCGATGGACAAGAGCGGCGTCATCGTGGCCCAGACCCCCGCCTCCTCCTCCTCCGCTGCCGCCGGCGCGGGGGGGAAGAAGGCCAAGCGCTTCGAGATCAAGAAGTGGAACGCCGTCGCGCTCTGGGCCTGGGGTAAGCAACCGCGGATGCCGCCGCATTCGCCTCCCTCTCGCTCTCTCTGGTCTTGTTCGCTTCATTCCGCATGATCGTCCGATCTGAATTTTGTTCGCATTTCGTGTTCGTGCAGACATCGTGGTGGACAACTGCGCCATCTGCCGCAACCACATCATGGACCTCTGTGAGCACGCGTCCTATCCACCCGATCCATTCGATCTGTTTCTAGAGTTCTAGGGTTTTATTTTTATTGTTAATCTGACCTGTGATGTTGTGGATGCGCGTGTGTGTAGGCATCGAGTGCCAGGCGAACCAGGCGAGCGCAACCAGCGAGGAGTGCACCGTCGCTTGGGGTATAAATTATAATACACATCTTCTTACCTTGCTCCTCCTTTTTTCCTTACTGCCGTATAATTATGCAGTGTAGCGGGGCGGTAGTTGTTAATTTTTATGGTTGTTTGGTGTGTGTGTGTGGTGGTAGAGTAGTAGCTGTTCAATTTGGTGATGGTTGTGGTGTGACTTTTGGTGTATTTTTTGGGACCCATGATAGTAGAAGTTGTGTATTGTGGGAAGTGTTTTTATCAGGGGTTTCACCAGGTGAGCATTGAATTAAACTACTGGGAGTCTTTGTTGGTGATGGTTTTGGTTGCCACTCTCTTACAATGTAATGTAATTTTTGGTAGGTGCGCATTGCCGTTAGTGTTATTTTGCATGATATAAGGCCCTGTTTGCTTAACATTGCTTGTCTGCCGTGATTATAGCATTGTTAACACCAGATACACAACTTATGTGGCCTTTGGGTTCCTTCAAGGGGGTTTACTTGGTGTATCTGAAGGGGGTCTACTTATTTGGAACTAGAATGTTACTTATTTGGAGCTAGAATGTTTGCAGCATTCTTGGTTTTAGTTGCATAGAGTTGGGGTTGTGTTATATGTTTGGAAAAGCGACCCTGGTAGCCCTTTGTTCTCTTAGTTTGATTGAGGTGAAGTTACAAGTGCTGCTTATGTATCAATTTTTTATTGTGCACTCTGCTACAACAGTTACCTCATGTTGGATAGCATTTTTTGCTTGGTAATGATTTGTCGGCATCCTTTCGTAACACTATTTATGTGTAGTTTGGGATGTTTAAAAGCCTAATACTTTTCTGACATCACTTTTAGCATATTGCTTTACTATTTTGAATTGTGGGGTTGGGATATTGGTGAATGGTTCTGGCGTATATGCTCTGGTGACTGGGCTCATAAGTCATGATTTAACCAGTATCCACCTGAATTCCTTTACGATCATGTGATTTTGTAATGTCATCGCTGGCATCATTGAAGCTGGCCATATCAATTAATTCATTGCGGATACTTCAGAGTTTTAAGAGGGTGAAGCCATCTGTTTCAATGTATCATCTTTTATTCTGCATTCTGCTATCCATACTGGTTCTGGTTGTAGTCATATCATCGCATGCTATAGATTTCTGCAGGAGGATTATGGATTATTATGAATGTACTTGGAGGTGGTTAGTGGCCGTCGTGCTTTTAGTTATTTGTAGGGTACAATCACTTCAGAAAAATCAGGCCAAGTTTGTTTTAATCTGTGTTTGTAACTGCAACTTATTAATACGATAGGGCGGTTAGAGCACTATATGGATTGTCCTTACCTCGTTGATCTTTTTTCTAAGTTTGTAGTACACTATGAATAGTTAGTTTTGTGCATGCCTTGTCTTCTAATAGTATTTATTGATCTCAAAAGGAAAGAAATTACAGTGCACTTATGATGAACTAGCTGAATGACTTGTCGTAAATTAACCATCTGTTGTTATTCACTTCTAGTTTCTTGAAGTAATCATAGGGCATTTGGTTTGAACTTTGAAGGAATAGAGGTTAGAATGTGGATTTAGTGCTGATACTTTGCAGCTCCCAAGTTTGGCATCAGGAATGGAGGGGAAATTTGCGGCAAAGTACTTGCCAAACTCGCACAAACTAAAACAATGCTGCAGGATGGAAATCATGTGTGACACGGAATTGATGGGAAATGAATTCTTGTATCATCCCATTTGGAACCATGCTCCTTAGAGTAGGATATGCCTTAATCTTGAGTTTACGTAGGAGAGCCTGCCATTTTTTGAACTGCACCAACTTCAATTAGTGATGTGTATTTTAGTTAAATTTCATAAAACTACATGTTTCTTGTACAAATTATCAGAAAACTACAGATTTTAGCTTTTATTTCAAAAAACAACAGATTTTAGGAGAACTTGTGTCACAAAACTACAGATTTTAGAATTGACCGTTTCTTATAACGGGTCTGATAATGTGGACCCACAATGTAGTCTCACGCACTCTCATTTCATGTTTCACTCACGCGCGAGGCTGCCATGTGGGCCTAGACTGTCAAACCCGTTACAAGAAACAGTTAATTCTAAAGCCTGTAGTTTTGTGTCACAAGTTATTCTAAAATCTTTAGTTTTGTGAAATTGAAGCTAAAATCTGTAGTTTTATGATAATTTATACAAAAAAAACCTATAGTTTTGTGAATTTTACCCTTTTCAAGAATATTGCATAATTGTATGAGATGATAAGGTAGTTTCTGGATCTTTCATGGATTTCAAGAGATCAGAGTCTGCAGTTTGGCTGCTTTGTCTAATCTTGCATCTGACATCTTCTTGCTCGTTTAGGCATTGTACACTTGCCACAATATGTCTGGATGATAGTTTTCCTCAAAGAAGTTCTGTAGCCAAACATTATGTGCTTTTATTTATGGTAGTGAATTTTCTCTCCGGGAAGATTATCATTGTGCTTATTTTCTTCAGATTCCTTGGACAGGCTTGTTCTGATTTGTGTCTGCATTACTTTAGACATTGCGTTTTGCAAAGAATTACATCTAACTTTGACGTCAAGGAATTGCAAACAATGATTTCATAATCTGTTTGCATTTTTCAGGAGTTTGCAACCATGCATTCCACTTCCACTGCATCAGCCGTTGGCTCAAGACCCGTCAAGTGTGCCCTCTAGGTTGGTAGCCTTGGCAATTTGCACCAGGTTTAATGTACTTGTTACCTGTGCCAGTTCACTTTTCTGACGTTCTAATTTGACACAGACAACAGCGAGTGGGAGTTCCAGAAGTATGGTCACTAGACGGTCATGGCTTTGGCGCGAAGTTACTTCATTGTTCTCGTACTTGAATACTGGTACTAGTGATAACTGATTGTTAAGAATGGGCAAGGGACGTTTAATGTTTCGGGAGCTTTACTTTTGGTCTAAGCCATATGTATCTTTGTAGCATTAGGGCACTGTTCAGCAAATATTGAATCTTCCCGCTCGATGCTGTCGAGAGATATCTCTATTTTGCTGAAATTAAGTGTGAATTTGGAGGTTCTCTACTCCAGTTCGCGTCTGCATCACTGCATTATTTTTAGTGGTAGAAGTTTTACACAAGGATTTTTAGTGGTAGAAGTTTTACACAAGGGAGAGATGCTGTCATGAATATCCTCGTCTTCCTCCGAAGAGAAAACTTAATATCTAATGAAATAATACTATTCTCATCATAGGTAGTTCTAAATCTCTAATCTCTGTTTTTTAGTACCCCAAAAATTTCAATGTAAGCTTAACAAAACACATCGTTTATAATTGCTGGGCTTGTACTTGCTGTGAAACGATGAATTCTGAATGGTTTGGGGTGTGTTTGGTTGGTGGGATGAGGTTGAATGGGATGGAATAATTTTGTACCATTTGGTTCTATTGTTTTAGTTGAATAGAATGGTTCAGCATCTGTAGAGAATATTTCTCGAATTTGTATGAAACAATTCAAGATAAGATGGTTCTTATTCGAGCAACCAAACATATTAATAACTTTTTTCTTTTAACTATCTTATACATATACCATTTGTACAAACAACTAAACATAGCTCGATCTGCAACTCACCAGTCACCACGTTAGGTTATTTAATGATCAAACAGATGGCGATTCGCTTTTGCAATTAATAATCTTACAGGATCAAATGAGCTGTAGTATGATTTATATCATCTAAAAGGTATAATATGATTGTGCATAATATATACTGCGACAGGGCGATCAGCCAAAAAACCTTCACACATCAGCTGCGAAAAGCAGTGCTCACCTCCAGCACAGTGAGGAGCTCTGAACACTCGACAGGTAGTAACCAATGATAGGCTTTGTAACTTTACAGCAATCAATCAGAACATTTCATCTCTCTTAGATTCTTGACACTCCCATTCTCATTTGCCCCTCGTTTTCCCCACATCTCGATGAACCAATTGATACACCTTAGCATCATACTTGCATCAAGCTTTTCCTTTCAAAGCCAATTCATGCTGCAAGTGTACTTCTCTTCGTGACGGTATATGGGTTGGTCTCGAGCAGATTTTCCAGGGATTTCGCCTTCCTGCTTCTCACCCGGCCAGCCTCCTTCAGTAGCTCTGCAAGCCTCCGCTTCTCATCATCAACATCTGGGTTTGCTGTACCCAGCTTCTCTTCACGCATTCCGACAACATATTCCAAGATCTCAATGGCCTCATCCAGTCTGATTAACAAAGAATGCAGATACATCAGCTGATACATTCTGAGACAAAACTCAACTTTTTCGCATTGGCAAACATGCTGATGGGTTTTTGGAAAGTATCTCAGAAAGATAGCATTGTCGCTTTAGAAATCTGATCTAGCATTCTAGCCAGCTAGACAAGAGTGCTAGCATTTCTTATCACAAAGCCAGCTGTATTGTCAGTTCAAAACTTGCATCATAATTAGAAAGAATACTATAAAGCAGACAGTCCACATGTCTTACAAAGTAGCATGAAGTTTCCACACGAACAATAGAAAAAAGCAAATGGAAAAGATAAAGCAAGAGGATAAAGTATTTGCAACCCTTTTACATAACAGCCAGCTACAAGCAACTAAAGATGGTTTTAAGATGGTCCTACTTCAATTAAATTGATCCAACTTTGTAGCAATCAATATCTGCTCAGTTCAATTTGAGTTGCAAAAGCTGCATAAAGAGACTAATCATGTGCCAAGCTGGAAGATAATAAACACCGACAACAAAGACTCAAGGATTCCCATTTATAAGAGTACCTTCACCCTACATGTCCCCTACTATTTCCAGGGCATCAAGAGCACTAACAAACGGAAATTGATATATTGTGTGAATTGTCACGTGGACCAGTTATCCATGACCTAGTTGAGACCAACCATATTGATTGCCATATTGACTTAGCGATAAATCATGGAGAATAAGAAAGGTGAGGTGTACAAGGAAACACTTCATTTTAGAAGTTTTCAGAAAAAGAAAAGGTTATCTAGGGCCTAGACGGCTGGCAATAACGAGAAGTCTAACAAGCCTATTGGCTATTAGCCAGGTGAGAAGTTAGTTTGCTAAATCACTATATGCTGCAAGACAGGGAAAAGATGCACACTTGCAACTGGTGATGTATAGATTATATTTTGCAGTAGCCAGTAAGAAATAACTTGATGCAGGAATCAGTAGGGAGCTTACCTTCCCATTGCATCATAAGTTCCAGCAAGATTGCTGTATACTCCTAAAGTATCTGGGTGATATGGCCCATATTCTTGCTCCAGAACAGTTCTAGCTTCCTCGAACAGTTCTGCGGCTTCATTTATGGAATATCTTTGAACACATGCCAGCCCCATCTGGTTCAGTGCAACACCAAAGAAGGCAGACTTTTTCTCGCCACATGTGCGGAACTTTGTAATCGCACTCTTGAAAGAGTCATACGCCTCTCCATAACTCCCCAAAATATAGTGCAAGACGCCGATCTGAGCTTCAATTCCAGCAATTGTGCTCTGTTGACCTGCAGAATTGTTGTACATCTTTAAGGCCTTCTGGAGTAATTTTAATGCTTGCTCATGCTCATTCATGGTCTCATATATGGCTGAAACATCAGTTAATCCAGTGGCAATTTCTTCAAGAGAAGTACCCGGAATAGGTTTCTGATAAATCCTAAGGGCGTTTTCACAGTATGACTTCGACTCCCTCAGCTTCCCTGTCTTGTTGTATAGATCTGCAAGCCGCAGAAAAACAGAAGCCACAGTTGCATGATTCTCCCCTTTGCTAGTCTTGAATACTGTAAGAGCTTTCTGATAAGCAAACACAGCCTCATCATAACGACCCAAGGAGAGATAAATATCACCAATGCTGGAATCCAATGAGGCCACCTCAGTCTCCTGGCCATTGGCCACCATGGCCATACTAGCCATCACTAGATGCTCTAAAGCAGCTTCATGGTCACCCTTTGTGTCACAAATAAGACCCATCAGCCTCCTATCGGCCGTTTCTTCTAGTGATGCTGGCTCACCGTTCTCCCTGTGGATGTCAAGAGCCATCTGGCACAATCTATGTGCTTCATCTAGTTGTAATGCCTGCACATGAGCCTCAGCCAAGTACCGGCAAGTCTCTCCAACCCTTGGGTCTTGCTCCCCCAATGTTTGCTTCTGAATTTCGAGCCCTGCAGCATAGCATTGCAGTGAGAGTGCAGTCTGACCTAGCATCCCATAGGTGTCCCCCAATTGCATGCAGCCAGAAAACTTTGCAAGAGCATGATCCTGGCCTTCCTCAATCACAGGGATCTCGAGGGATCGTTGTAGCACAGGTACAGCCTCTTCGTACTTTCCCAAATTGCAGTAGATTGCTGCCACAACATGCAAACTCATCACCAAGTTCAAGCTTGGTTTTCCACCTGCGCATCTCTCGAATGACTTGGTGGCACGGAGAGCGTATTTCAGTGCCCGTCGTGGATTATCAGAGGCAATCAAGTCTCTTGCATGCTTAAGAAGAAACGGACCAAGGTCTGGATTATCGAGCCCAGCATCTTCTGTTCCATTCTGTGGATTGGCACTAGCTTTCCGGCGATGACCAACTCGGCTTCTGGGTTTGCTGACCTCACTCTCGCCTTCGTCAGGGGACGCCTTGCCATTAGGGCCAACAGAGGCATCAGATTCAAGCTGTGATTTTGCAGCCTTTTTCGACTTCTTGGATGAATTAGAAGACTGTGTCCTGACAGGGGTACCAATCCCAACAGTAGTCACTGCATTGGCAGCACTCCCACTCTCCTCCTCCTCAATTACCTTCATGGCCTCCATTTCCCCAGCAACAAGATGGCGAAGCTCCGAGTCAATCCTCAATTCCTCCCCGTCCGACCCGAAGCTCTCGCGTGATGGGGACCCACCCTCACTTGAGCTCTCCATCTCACACACATTGTTGTAGAGCTGCTCAATCGAGGGCACCCCAGCACCAGAACCATGAACATGCATCTCAAGTGCCTCACTTTGCACACTTGCCATCATGGTTGAGGCCACAGGCGACCTTGGGGTGGACAAATTCTCCTTGTTTTGAGAGGAATTCACCTCATTCGGCGGCGCCTCTGTAACAACTCCATCCACTATAATTCCAGGCATCTTGGGGCACAATTAAGCCAAAGTGTTCTTTCCACTGTTCGTTCCCAAGAACAGAAACAGATGAACATGCTCTCCACAATACCTTGCAAAACCGAAAAGAATAAATTAAGCTAAGATATCAATGCTAAAAAATCAAACCCGCAAGGATCAATTAATGAAAACTCCAATATAGGCTAATTTCAAAGCTATTAATGTCGGGCTAACAAACTGATTTAACTCCGGCTCAAGAAACAACCAGTGGGCAAGTAAAGAAACATCAGATAGGATTTCTTCACCTAATGGAACGAATTGATCAAATGAACAGCAACAAAATTGCAACTTTTCCGCAGCAGATGCACTAGGAACGGGACAGATCGCAACAATCCAAGACTGCAACCTAGAATAGCAACAGCAGGAGGCAAACACCGCGAGATGTATCAAAAGGTGCCACCTCTCCGCCACCCATTGCCCAATTCCTCAAATGGATGGATACGCATTAATGCTGACCAGATCTCACCCCAACCCAGTTCACCCACATAACTCCCATTAAAACAGCAAAATCGAACAAGAAAACAAACAATCCTTTGGAAAAGAAACGGTTCCTGCAAGCTTCAACCGAACCTCCAGGCAATACGGAGGGATGGAAAAGGAGGCATAAATTGTACCTAAAACCAGGCAAGGAGGAACACGGCAGGACGCCTCAAGAAATGCACCAAGAAACGGTCCTGACAGGGGGGGGGGGGGGCGAAACGGAACAGTCTCTGGAAGAATGGGAGGTATAAGAACTCGTACAGTACCTCAAAAGGCAGCCATTTGCGTGGGTGAAGTAAAGCTCCCGGGATTTTCCAATGTCTCTCTCTACCTGTCCTCTCGATTTGCAGGAAGGAGAGAGAGAAGGGGGAATGGAAAGACGAGGCTAATTAACCGGGTATTTATTTGCGTGCCGTGGCTCGTGAGTCGTGACTGGGCGGCTGTACAGCATTTCTTGTCCATGGCTAATTAGCTCCTTATGATTAGATTAGTGGCAACGATTTCAGGTTGGGTGTCTCAAAATTGTCTGTCCTGTACTTACTGCTGTTTGCATTGCACCGTCTAATTATGGAGAAATATGAGATGAAAAGGCTACCTTGCAATCCTAACTGTCCTAGGTTGCTAAAGTTTTACTCTTCCACGACGGAGTTGCTCAAGCGATTATCAAGGCCTGTTTGAAATGTAAGGAAATACTACCAATTAGGGCTTGTCTAGAGGAAGGAATTTCCGTAGAAAATTTGCGCAAATTTTTTATAGAAAACAGTAAAACTATATAGTATCTCTGCTACTTCTAATTAGGAGTTGGTGGCAGTGGTCCGTTCTCCTCTAAAGTATCTGATTAGTTAGATCTAACATGAACGGCTGAGATAGAAGAGAATTTAATCATATATTAGATGGAAGGATTTTATCGTATCCTTTTTGAATAGAAATATTATTTTAGCATATCTCTATTCACATGTTTTTACTACGAAAGGATGTTATACATATATCTTATAAATAGAAGGATTTTCTCATCATGTCCTGGATAGAAATATATACTCACCATATCCCATAATACGGAACTCTATCTCATCATATCTAGAAATACATAGATTAAAAGGAAAGAATCATGCAACCAAATCGCGTGCCAATCATGAAGATGTCGGGGAGACCTGGCTTCCATCCGCCTGCGTACGCTGTCTTTTGCTTTCATCTACTCTCTATTAGAGGGCACCCACTCTCATCTCTAGAAGGACAGGCCGGTCGGTAGTAGAGACACACGCAGGAAAAGAAGAGAAAGGCTGCGTGCAAGAAACAAAAAGATTTTCTGCAAGAGGAAGGCAATAACTTTCTCCTCCTTCAATGGTAGGATTGATATCTCTCTACTAATTCTAATTAAGAGTTGATGGCGATTGTCCGTTCTCCTTCAGAGTACTTGATTCGTTGAATCTAACATGAACGGTCGAGTTGGAAGAGGATTTAACCCGATAGTCAAATCTCTTCGGAGGAACAAACTTTTCCTACTATTGAAACATAACTAAAGTTAGTGTTCTTTGCAAATAATTTTTTTTTCACAAATTGAGTTTTCGTTGCAACACATGAGTACATGACTAGTTTCTATAAAATTCCTATGTTCCAAATATTGTATTCAATTTCTATGGAACAGTAGTAAGTCATATACTCTACCTCCTCCATACAAGCTTATTGGGCGTATTTTTTTTAATAATTTTATCTATAAATATACGACGTACTTCATATTGCAACGTAAATTAGTGCTATGTTTTCTTTATACCCCTAATAAATATATATATTTACTTGACATTCTCTAAATACATGTATTAAATATAGTATTTAAAGAGAGTAATTAGTGATAGTCTATTTGTTTTTAATATATTCTTGGTCTTTGGTCAAAAGAAAATACGCACGAGTAACTTTTTGAAAAATTTTGGATGTCAGAAAGTCACACTCCAAATAGGGCCTTTAGGTTCTTAGGGCATGTACAATAAAGCCACGTCAGCTGGCTCTTAGCCTGTACACATCAACTTTGGTCTATGTGGAGGAGTGAAAAAAGAGGAGAGATAAGAGAGCTGGCTCTTATTTAGTAGTCAGCTTTGCACGGGAGCATAGGTAGATCATTTATATACAAGAGAGAAAAGATAGTTATTGCACAACATCTAGAGACAACCTTTAGAGATAATTATTGTACAAACTGACTTTTAACTTACTATTAGCCAGTAATTAGCTTTGCTATTGTACTTGCTCTTAGAAATAAGGCGGAATTACTACATTTCCTAGGAGAATTAAGTAGTCTTACGAAAGTTTTGGGGTTCCAAGAGAGTTTTTATGGCAGGAACTAGGAAGTCATGCTCGGAGTCTATACATCGAACGGTTCACGGACAGCGGCGGCCAACTAGCTCTGTACGCCTCTCCAGCTGCAGTCTCTGAATTCCTAGCCTACCCGTGGCCTGCGGGGCGCCAACCTCGCGTGGAGAAATGATCGTTTATCCAGCCTCCTTCACCATTTTTTTTCCAAATCTAGTTATCTCCCGAGATGATTTGTAAATCTAATTTTTTTTATCGTACTCCTACACTTCCCTACCATCGGAGCCGGCCTATCATACCTCGAGAGCACAGGAACAAACAAGCACAGCACAAAGCGGGAGAGTGCCCTCCTGTGGCCAGTCAACGTGGGAGCGTGGGCTGCCGTGGCAGTGAGGCGCGGGACACGGGCGAGCGCAAGAGGCGGATGTGGGATGCCAGTGAGCACGAGGAAGCCAACCTTCCACGACAGTCAGGGGCGGGAGGTGGCCTGCCGCGATCGACGAGCGTGAGAGGCCATCTATAGGGGAGCGCGGGATTACCGTTGAGAAGACTAGATTTATAATTCATCCGGAGAGAAAGCTAGATTTTTTTTAAAAAAGACTAGATAAGTATTATCCACTTCTCACGCGGAGGCATTATCCATGTCCTGTGAAGCATAAAACACCCTGTTTCCCCGGTGTCTCGACATATCAGGAAGCATCAACGATCAGTATTATCTATCAATCAACTCCTAAATGGCTAAATATCTGTTGTCCTGTTAGATGTTCACCTTGGATTCTTGGAACCGGACTATTGCTCCTAAAATTAGCTGTGTGTGTGTTTTTCTACTGGAAATACAGGCTACAATGCTACATAGATGGATGGTTGGTGAACTGAACCAGTCATTGTGCTTGCGCTGTTGTGCGTACCATTTCTCCTCAGATTGGACGTCTCATCTACTGATCAAATACCCATCACATTGTAAGCTCACTGGCTGCTTTCGTTGTAATTAAAAGAACCCTTAAAAGAAAGACGGGAACCAGAGAGACAAGGAGATGACAGGACAAGGAAAGAATATGCTGGTTCTATGCTAGCTAGAGGAGGACGAGAACCGGTTTTAGATTTAAAAAAAAACGTCATTCGGTGGGTAGAAACCGAACGAATTACAAAGTTAATTTTTTGAATTCCGCAATCAAACAACGGCGAAAAGGCAAAAACAGATCGGTTTGACCGATTTTGTCCAATTTTTGACTTGTTTACATCGAAAATCAGCACACCCAAGAAAATTGGAAAAAATTCAAGGAAAATTGGAAAGAATTGCATAAAATGCTAGAAAATTTGTAAAAACCATGTAAAAGCCCAAAAAATCAAGGAAATGTTAGAAATGTATACAAAAATATGGAAAAAAAATTGGTATGACATTTCTTACATTTTAAGACAATGTCAAGTTGTAAAGTACACACTTTGCTATTATAGCACAACTATGAGAAAATATGGAAAAATTCCAGGATGATCATTGCTATATTTTAGACAATCTCAAGTTGTAAAGTAGGCATTTAGCAATAATATCTCAACAAATAACCTTTTATTTTAAAACCATTCACAAATCAATCCAACAAGTCCATAGCTCAATATTCATGGCATATGACATTTGAAATCAATATTTCTCACTTCGCACTTCATATAGTTTTGTCGTCCTTCTATTGTCGCACATATGCCATGTTAGACCTACATGAATACTATGTTAGTAAAAAATCAAGTAGCAATGAAATAAAACATACAAATAAAACATTACCTTTGAGGCTATGGATAGTATTGTTGATTGTACACTTGTTTGGATATGTTGTACTTCTCAGTAGACATCATCATCAATCCTCGTGTAACTAGTAACCTTAGTCCCTGATGCTAATTAAGTTGTAAGATTAATAGGGCTATGTAAAATCTCTATGTGATGCTTGCGATTGACAGTTGTTTTTTTGGCTGATGTAGTTGGTTCCTCGAAACAAACCCTTGTAAGTGTTCTTTTATTCATGTGACCATATAATCTTGTAAGAACTTCAGTAGACATGCCCATACTACTATTCTAGACCATACACTAAATCAATGGAGTAGCTAATTAACCATGCATGCATACACACCCAGGGGCGGATCGAGTGGGGGATCGGGGGCTAGAGTACCCCTACCCTCGATCACACCATGAGTACCCCCCTCAGCATCTCTACCCAACGTGGGGCGCCACCACGTTGTCGCCATGGAAGCCAGTAAAAAAATTGGAACTTAAAGGCCGGTTTAGCACCTCCTAAATTTATATACTGGGTCCGCCATTGTTCACACCTGTTAATGACTGACACGAACCGAAAATCAAACGGTTTTGAAAAAAATCGACGTGACCGTCAATTTTCCACATGTTGCTCGATTTTCGGTATGGGGTCACAATTTTTTACGCTTACCGAGCGATTATCGAGTGCAGGCAGCGGGATGACGACCGGCGGCGGGCGGATCTGGACGGCGACGGGCAGATCCGGACGACGGCAGGTGGATCTGGAGAGGAGAGTGACAGGATTGACGGGACGACAATTATGCTATCGGAAGCAGAGAGAATGACTTGAAACACATGAGACTTCTAAGTGGGCCAGACCGGGCTATTGGGCCAAAATGGTTGTGGGCTGTATCCTGCTAATGTTTTTCTTTTTTTCCCTTTTCAATTGTCTATATTTGGTTTTGGCTCAAAAACATATCACAAATTCGGTTTTTAAAAAAAATTCATGTCATATGTCACAAAGCTATTAATACTAATTTTTAGAGAACTTTTGGATAAATTTTTTCAAATTTCTCAAATTTTTTGAATTAGACCAGTTTACCGATCGGTTTTGTTTCTCGAGTCGGACCAGTATGATCGAAAATTCGACGATATTGCGAACCTGATGAGGACTCAAGCGCACACCACTGGCTATATGATCAATGGTGGCCAGAAAAGAGAACAACTCCACCCTTCCGTTGTTTACGAACTCAGTGTCACGCAAATAATTTGTTTCAAGTACCTTTGTGAGCTAATCCTCCGGTGAACAGTTCAGAACCTTCGTGTTTCCTTGTAAATCAAAGTGGATGGTTCGGTATAAAATATACCATGCGGTTTACATGCAACATCACCCCTTGTTTTGCAGCACATTTGGTACGTACTACACTAGTATGTAGTTTAGTCCTTTGTATGATTGCAAGATCTTTTTGGAGAGCTGTTCTGATAACCCTGTCTTTTCTCTCTCTCTCTTTTTTCTCTTAAAAGAGGAGAAATGGCTTCTTATCTTTGTTGTTTCTTGGTTGTCAGTAGGAGAGAAAGGGCAGCAGGCCAGAGTGGACGATCTGTTGGCGGGAAAGCGATGGAAGGGCAGAAACAAAGGTTGTCATGTTGCACCTAACAAACAAACTCAAAAACAATATATATGACGTGGATCAATTGAAATATGTATGTAGCGACGGTACTGTATATCCAGTGAAAACTACTTTTATCATCAAAACTCTGTAAAAACCACGAATACAAGTTTTGAAAAATTCTCAAAAAATTATCATACGTAAGGGAGGTGAGCTTTTACAATCCTGCAAAATTTTAATACCAAAATCAATCGCATTTGAAAGATATGAAAAAGACAAACAGCCGAATGAATAGTAATAAACAGTGAAAAATCACTATTTATGTTGAATTTGTCTTTTTTTATATCTTTCAAATGCAATTGAGTATGGTCTTCAAATTTTGCAAAATTGTAGAAGCTCACCTCCCCTACGTATGGTAATTTTTTGAGATTTTAAAAATTTGTACATGTGGATTTCACGAAGTTTTCACTGGATATGTTGCCTATATATATCTCGGCACCTAGAAAAATATGAAAAATACTACAATATCACCTCTTTAATATGTCAAATTTGTTGATTGAATTGGTTTCGATTTCGGTGGTTTGATATTTTTAAGACCTTAAAACTATTTGTATTGTACTTTTAGTAAATTTGAAATATATGTGTTGAATTTATGATATTACAAAATCATTATACAAAACTATAGAGTTATACGTGTGAAGTGTGCACACCTATAGAAAATTTTCTAATTATGCCATTATATATATGTGCTAGCTTAACCTTGTATACATTTTATACATCTTATGACAGTTTAATTATACAAATTGCGAGGAACATAGGGAACGATAAGACAATTGACCATGGTTATATTTCATGATATATGTTATTTCATATGTTTGAAAATGTTGATTTACTATATGCATCCAATGGATGTTGCTGTGTTACATGTCATCATATGCTAAAAGGGAAATGATAATATTGATGATATCTACGTATACCATGTATACATATTGTCCTCTTTACTCAATACACTTTCAGTTTATTAGAAATCAAGGACGGTTTTTCTGGAAAAAAAGAGACGAGGATGTGGATATGCTTACGACTAATACTTTTCGGTTAAATATACTAATTAGTTAGAAAGAATTACAAAATCGCATTAAATATAAATAAATGAATATTTTTTCTTAAGCAATCTCCACTTAATTTACATAAGAATTGCTAGGTACGAAGATCACGAGCGAATTGCATGGGAAGACACGATGTAAGCTTCGTGTAGGCGAGGATTGCTCGTCATCAGTCAGTTCGACCGAAAAAATCGGACCCTGCGCCTTGCCCGGTCGGATACAGGCTGGTGGTTCGTTCGTGCATCCAGCCCGCCTTGAACCAGCAAAACCGCGGTCTAACCTGTTGGTTTTGCAGCGAACGCCGAACGGGACATCGAACCGGCTCTGACCTGACGTCGCTCTTACCGCCTGGGAGGAAATGGACAAAAATTACGTCCACAAGGCTTCGAATGCCACACGAGAAGTTCACCTGATAGCGTTATTCCACATCATATGTACTTAGATTTATTATAATAAAACATGCGGTTCGGTAGGTGACCCACCGGTTCGACCAGTGACCTAATGATCTAGGACATCCACTGAGTAGATGTTCGTTCTAGGTCTAATAACTATGGCTTTGCTTTGGTTGGATGGATTCCAGTTTCAAATTTCGTTTTTTATCACGTCTCAGGCGTGACTAAAATCCGAAAGTTCAATGAGATCTTAGAATTTTGATAAAAATTCTAAAACCACATTTTAAATCCGGTATTTTGAGGAACCCTAAATCAAAATTTCGACCGAAATCACAATTTGATGATTTTCAGTAGCCTCCTGTGAAATAGTCTCCGAGGCTAGAAAAAATTGAAAAAATCAGGCAAGCACTCATCAACATTTCCTATCTGTTTAAATGCAAAATACTAAGTATTTGCATATAAAATTCCTCAGTTAGGGTTTAGACCAAAATACATCATTTGATATCGGAATCTAAGTTTTGTCTTGGGGTTTAGGCCGAAATACATCATTTAAGGCATAAATACAAGTTAGGGCTTTGAGTTTAGACTGAAATACATCATTTAAAGCTGAAATCCAAATTAGGGTTTAGTATTACATAATTTGTATATGTATTTTTTTGCAAAATTTTCACATATATTCCTTATAAAAGGCATTACAATTCACCACAAAAATTTTGTTGCAAAATCCTGTCCAAAACAACATGAAAACCAGCCCCAAAAAAGGTTCAAAAGGTCGAAATCTTGTCGAGATTGACTAAAATTACTGTAGCAACACAAATTTTCACATTTTTTTTATCTGGGCGAGATTTGAAATCTCAGTCCTGGCCCCCGGCCGAAATACGAAACCTTCGTGAGATTTTGAACCCTGATTCCCTGACAGTCTTTTATCTGCACTGTGTCGACGTGGACACTTTTATTGTTATAGAGGTGTTTTCATGTTTTTCTTTTTTACAGTTACACAAATATTAAAGTATGAATGAATGATAGATGGTGATTATTTACCCTTTCGTTTAATTTAAGATTTGTATAGGTTGTATTGTTATTCTAATAGAGCTTGCGGCAAGTAGCTTCAAGGTGGATGGGCGTCAATGTTCTGATTAAAACTTAAAAATGGTCAAAACCCCTCACGGCACAGTCTTTAGGCTGTTGGCAAAAACGCTTTTTTTAGTTTGTTTGATGTAGCAGCATTGTATGGGTATTTGTGGCTTTTCTTGTTACGTTGTTTGGCAAACCGCTTGCTCGCAAATTGTAGCTTTTGAGGGCTAATCAAAATGGAAGGTAGCAACATAGTGAAATACAGCGGCATCCGAGTGGAGAGGTGACGTGGAGGCGACGAGGCGGGGTGGCAAAGGTTGGGAAGGCGGAGTGAGCGAGTTAGGAGGAGTTCAAGTGAAGCCACAGCTGAAAAGCTCCTCCTCAAGAATGCACTTTTGGGGTGCTTCTGCGTAGCTTAGCTTCAGTGCTTTGCGATCATCTTTGTTTAGGGAGCTTTTAGCCCAAAATCAAGCAAAATCAAGCACGACTTTCCCAAATGCACCCTTTATTAGATAGTAAGATATGCGATGCCAATCTGTAACTGTACCAGCAGTCGGCGAGATAATTTTCACGCCGCTGGCGCTGGCTGGCTCGTGAGTCGTGACTCGTGACCAAGGTTACAAAAACCGCCAAATTGGAAATCTCGCCAAATCTCGGATTTCGGACCCAATGAGTTTGCATAGACCGTGGGATGTAAAAATCCGAAAAATTTGAAATTGCTACAGATATATTTGGATTTTTATTTTTCTATGAGATTTCGCAAAACCGCCGAGATTTGAATTTTAAACCGAATTTGAATTTTTTGGCGGATCTCGACCGGAATTATATCAATAAGTTCTCGTGAAGTGATCTTCAATGATAATGTTTCAAAAAGTTTATTTTTAGACTTTTGGCACTTGTGTAAACACTCTCAATTTTAAAAATTGAGAATGCATTTTCATGCTATGAAAAATTTATGGGAGTATCATAAGATATGTAGGATAATACATAAAATTTATGAAAATATTTTGACATCATTTGTTATGTTTTAAAAATAAAAATCGAAATAGGATAAAGTCAGTTCACGCCGGACCACTTGGAAGTAGTCCGCGTGAACGACCTTTTGCGCCGACTACTTCAAGTGGTCCGGCGTGAACGAGCTGTTATACGGATGGGAAAATCCGGAAAAAATTGAAATTACTACATGAATTTTCGAATTTTAAACCGAATTTGAATTTTTTGGCCGGATCGTAGGAATTATATCAATAAGTTCTCGAAAGTGATCTTCAATGATAATGTTTGAAAAGTTTATTTTTAGACTTTTGGCATTTCAAGTAAAACACTCTCTGAATTTTAAAAATTGAGAATGCATTTTCATGCTATGAAAAATTTATGGGAGTATCATAAGATATGTAGGATAATACATAAAATTTATGAAAATATTTTAACATCATTTGTTATGTTTTAAAATAAAAATCGAAATAGGATAAAAGTCAGTTCACGCCGACCACTTGGAAGTAGTCCGCGTGAACGACCTTTTTGCGCCGGACTACTTCAAGTGGTCCGCGTGAACGAGGTTTTGCGTAGGATGGAAAAATCCTAAAAATTGAAATTGCTAAAACTTAGGTAAAATCTTAGGTAAAAATGAACATTTAAAACTTTGTTCCAAATGCAACTAGCATGATTTCAAGGTATGATTTTGAGTCATTTCCACACTTAGGATTAAATCAAGATCTTAGGCACTATTCCTCTTAAAAATAACTCAACACTGTTTCTAACCTCTCGAGAGGTCTTTTAACCTTGATTAAAAATCTTCAAGACTCTTTCTCCTTTTTCCTTTCCTTTCAAGTCATGTACCTACTGTCGGAGGCTTTAATACATCGTCAATCATTGAAGTTCCTTCACAACTCATTCCACCGAGAGGCTCTCCGCCATTTCACTTTCCCTCAGCAGCACTCACTTCTCCACCTCCTCCTCTCTGTCAGGCCAAGCTCGGCCAAATCCGCCAGATCTAAGGCTCAGAGGCAAATCTCGCCTCCTGTATAGATTTGATTCTTGAAGGCGATATTTCGGTTCTTGAAGGCGAAATTTGGGCTTCCAAAAATTGGTATGAACAAATTGATTTGTTGGATTTTAAGTGTAGCTGTAATTTTCTTGCTTATTTAGACATGTATTCATGTGGGATATAGTCTAGTAAGAACTAACAATGCATGTACTCATTTGGGAATTGGGATTCATATGTCAAGATGTATTCAAAACTCAAAATTCCATGTCACTTACTCACTTGGTCACTTATGGTAGTATGGTACAACTAGTAAGCCTCACAACGAAAGGCATATATCATGCATTTTAGCAAACATCGATGAGTTAAGATTGTTGACTACATGCAAACAAGCACATGGCCATACAAGCTTATATATCATGCATTTGTTCGTAATGATGCAGTCAGAGGTCGTTGTGATGGCGAGCCTCGTGGTACCGTATGGGACCACGGGGCGACGGTCGGTTCGGTCGAGGTGCAACCATCGCGCGCATGTTATGAAGGGTGGAGGGGCGACCGTCTTAAGGAACATTTGGTGGCAGCCGGTGATGTGAAGGTCGCCTAACGCGTGCCTAAAGTGATTAGGCGAGCCATGATCGCGACCTCCGTGGTGGCGTGGATGAAAGAAGGAGAAGCGGCGATTCGCCTGCGTCAGGAGGACGCTTGCACCGAATGGGCCACCATGGGCACGGAGGACGAGCAGCTTAAGATGGCCATAAAAGCCTCTAAACAAGAGGCCTACCTGAGGAGCCAAGGTTTGACGCAAGGTTCGGGTTCCGGGAGTGGTGCACGGAAGTCTTCAATTCAGTCGACTATCAGCAAAATGTTCGGTCGGTCCAAATCGACACGGGAAAGCCATGCCTCCATGGATGTCGACCTTGCACGGGCCCGTGCCCCGCAGCAACCTCGTATTGACACTGCATTCCAGCAGGGGAAGCGGGAGAAGCTAGGAAGGGGATGGTCAAAGTGGTTACATGCTAATGCAATTCCCGGAAGGAAGGTGGAACGCCCGTAATTTCACAGGTACGAATCTCTTGTGTGTTTGTAAGTTACACGTCGTGTGATGATTGTACTAATCTCTTGTGCATGCGGTCAAAGCTGCAATTAAGCTGACGCAGGAGCTAGGCCCAGGGGTTCGTGCACCACGAGGATACGAGATAGACGGTAAGTACTTGGACGCGAATGAGCAGGAGATTGTGAAGTACCTTCGGAGGTTCGGGGGGCGATGGGCCACCTTTGGTGTTACTGATGATGTGCGACGCCTGGACGGGACCTACACAACAGAGTATCATCAACTTCATGGTATATTTGCAATGGGATGATGTTCTTCCATAAGACCGTAAATGCCACAGTACAAAATTCATTTTTTCCTATTCCGTATGATCTTTATTGCCACACGTACTAAATTCTTGCTTGCTCATTCGCACTAAGGTCCAAAACCACAAATACCTACTAGCCGAGATAACAAAGGTGGTGGCCGAGGAGATTGGGGTGGAGCATGTTGTGCGGTGGTTCTCGACAATGGTGCCAACTTCAAGAAAGCATGCGGATGTTACGAGTGCGAGACCCTCGTATAGTATGGCGCCTTGCTTGGCACACACCGTAAATCTTATGCTAAAAGACGTGTGCGAGGATGAATGTATCAAAGATATTGTGGCACAGCCAAGAGAATCTGCAGATTTTTATACAACCACAAGAATCTACATGCGCAGATGAGGCAACATATTGGTGGAGAGTTGGTGAGACCAAATGCCACTAGATTTGGGACGACCTTTGTTTTCCTTGATAGCTTCTTGAAAAAAAAGGAAAAGTTCCAAGAATGGATGACACATCCCGACCGGATAGGTAGTAGGTGGTTTGAAATGGCGGAGGGCAAGTACGCATATGACCACCTCGTAAGGTGGATTTACGGACATGGGTGGAGTGGACCGTGGTGGCCGTAGAACCCTTGTACAAGTTGTTGAGGTTCGCGGATCAAGACAAGTTACCAACAATCGGTGTAATGATGCAAAGATGCGCAATTGCACTGAATGAGTACAACAATAACTTACGGGAGCATGGAGAATTACAAGATATTCCTACAAGTCATGGAAAAGAGATTTGTCGAAATAAGGGAAACCACATTTGTGCAAGCTGGTAAGTGAAATTAACATGTTCATTTCTATTATGCTAAGTATGCAATGTTCGCATCTATTATACTAACTATGCAATCTTTTCATCAATTGCGCCTCGTCACGGACCAAGTCCCGTTCTCATACAACATATGCAAGACTAGCAAAGACATGGGAGCGCCTCGATCGCACTAAGCATTATGGCTGATGACGATGCTACCGCGGTGAAGGCTCTACGAGAAGCAGACACATACCGTCTTAGACGGGGACGTTTTGCCACCCAGCTTGCGCAGACCAGCGCCGTCGATAACCAAATGACGGCAGGTAAGTACATAAACTGAGGTTGGTTGGTATGTTGTTGTGTAGCACTCACTGACTTTTCTTTTTTCGTGTTGTTCACAGCTCAATGGTGGATGGCCTTCGGGAATGAGACGCCAGCGCTGCAAAAGTTCGCCTTGAGGTTGGTGTCCCAGTGCGCATCGTCGAGTGGGTGTGAACGCAATTGGAGCACATTTGCTTTGGTGCACACGCAGCTACGAAACCGTTTAAGTTATGCGAAGCTCCAACACTCGTGTTCGTGCACTACAACTGCGACTTCGCCGAGACTATGAATCCACTCGCTGACCAAGACGAAGACCCCGTGGATCGCTTCGATCGAGGATGCGATGCATCCCGGCATGACCCAATTGCGAGTGGTTCGACTCATCCAGTCTCACTGGGAGCCTCTACTCGACGAGGACAAGGCACGCGACGACCCACCCTCCCAAATGAGATTCGTGGTTGACTCCATCCCAATGGAAGAGATGTATGAGGCAACAGTAAACAATGCAATTGTTTTCCATTCCACTTTTAACCATGTATGTCCAAACACGAGAACAATGTTAACCTTACTTCTAATTGGCCACAGGAGGAAGAGCCTCCCAGATTAAGCGGAGTGGAACATCGGAGACACGCACGGGGAAGAGAAAGCGCTACACCGACGCCGAGGATGACGACACTCTAGCAGGAGCTTTAGGCGGATTACAAAAGTTATCGGGCAGCCCAGTGGTAAGGAAAAGGAAAAGGCCGAATTGATGATGAGCCTATTGTCGGCAGTGAGGACGACACGGCAACACCTTCTCATAATGTGCAGTACCTCAGTAGTAGCTCAGCGGATGGCGACAGACTCTCCGGCGATGACGGGACGGAAGCTGACCGGTACTCCCTCCGGCCCTGTCCACAATCACAATCACCGGCAGGAGGATTGCATCAGAGGGCATCGCCCGAGAGGTGACTCCTAATCAGCAGACCGCGATGGCGGGAAGGGCACATCGCGTGGTGGGGGTGGACGCCAGCCAGCACAACCACAGGATGGTGCTCAATCATGGTGTAGCAGCGAGTCCTCCAGCCATTTGGGCATTCCAGTTGAGCATACCGGGTATAGTCAAATGCCGTATGGATGGGATCAGGGTGGGTACGGATGGGATCAGGGTGGGTACGGTTACAGAGACAGAGTTATGATGGATCGAGCATCTCTTTGCCATTTGACTACAATGATCCATATGTCGATCCATACGCACGGCACTCATCTGCCAATGTCATGTACCTTCACCATCAGAAACTCGATACACGGAGTCTCATTACGGCATTGGAAGTCCTGCTGGCTACCACGAGACATGACCTGGGAGGAATACAAGCAACAACACGAGAGGAGGTACCACGAGATCATTGTCGACAACACGGAGGTGGAGTTTGCACCAGGGGCGCTTTACTACTCGTAGGTATGTGATGCAAACATACATTCATTTAATTGTCATATGCAAATATGTGAAGACTTGTTGTGTGTATCAATTTTATTACATTCTTAATAATTTTCATGTCAATGTACACTAATTGTTTCGAATTATGACTCCCAATCTTCGAATTTTAGTCAAAATGTCAAAAATTTCTTACTTCACGATACCGAATTCCACAATTTTTAAAATTCCTCGAGCTTCAGATAATAACTCAAAATTTTATGGCAATATTATTCACATGTCAGAATCATGCTATTAAAATTTCAAATATTTATAACATGCTTTGTCTCATTTTTCATTCAGTTCTAAATTGCCGTGAGCGTTTCATTACGACAGTACTAATGTTTCAATTTTTAAAAATTTACATGATTCAAAAAATCTGAAATTTTTATGACAACATTAATAATACGTCAGAACTCTCCACAAAAATTTCGAAATTTTTCTCCATCTTTTGGACCAATTTTCAGGCTTGTCCATCCGGCCGAATTTCGCCATTTCTCGCGAGATCTCGCCAATTCGCCAAATTGAATTTCGGTAGAAAAAACGGATTCAAATTTTGAATTTGAATTTCGGACGAGATTTCTCCGAAATTACCGAATTTCGCCGAAATTTCGTTTTCCGGGCATGACCGGTATTTGATCCGAAACCGAAATCCGAAACCCTGCTCGTGACACAGCCTTCTGTGGCGAGTGCCTCGTGAAAACCGTACTAAGCTTGCGTTGATTTCTTAGCGCTCTGCCGAGCAAAAGAAAATACCACACACAAGTGCACCAAAGAAAACAAGCTTTTTATCTCACCAAACTGCCCACGGGTGCTTGAAGAAAAAAAGAGAAGAGAAAAATCACGTACTGGAGCGATTTGTTCAGAACCAAATGAACGCTGTTTCATACCTCCATTCATGCTCGAGCTTCTTACCAGACATGGAATTTTCTGTCGAGCACACTGGCACGATTCGGTGATGCCAAGCGGCAGCCTCCTAGATTTCACCGTCTCGGCCACGTCTCGGCCACCGTGCGGTGCCGATACACGTTCGCTGGCGCGTGGCCGCCCGTGCGCTGCACGGTGAAGTAGTGGTACAGCTGTACAAGTAACGCTGCCCGTGGAGGCCGCCGCGAGAAACTAGACCACATCACACGCGCGCGCGAGAGCGGGAAACAAGGTGGATTCAGCCCGCCGAGGCCCGAGGCCGCCTGTCCATCCCCACCCACGCATACCGGTGCATCGCTCGCGGCCGTGGCAGGCAGGTCACAGGTGGTCCGTGCAAGGCTGGGCCGTTTACTTGGGCGCAACAAACTGGGCCGCTCGAGGCAGGAAAGTTGGGCCTTGCCGTTGGAGATCGATACTGCTCGGAGATTATTGGGATAGATTCCACCTCCTTTTCTCGGATGTTTCGTTATGCATGACTCGGGGCTTATTTAGGAAGTCCAAAATATTGGTTCATCGTGTGGGTGGGCTAAAATTTTAGGCTTTCCAATAAGGTATCAGATCTTATTTAGATGCATCATAATTTTAGTCTATTCATATAGATGGATTAGAATTTCGGAATGACTACCAATTGGACATCCGATGTGGGATTTTTTTATCGGACATCCACAACATTTTTTTACCCATGTGTGCAACAAAAATGCGTGATGACAATAGGAATATTGATCCGGATCGGCGCAACATTTTTTACCCATGCATGCAACAATTGTAATCACCATGTGCAACAAAAACGCACGATGACAATAGGAATGTCCATACAAAAAAAATATTGCACACGGTGATTAAATTTGTTGCACGTGTTATTAAAAAATATTGCGCCAACGTGTCCGAGAAAAAGTATGGCGTGGGACGCTCGATTCCTAGCAACACCTTTTGTATTTTAGTTCAAATTTTAGTTCGTGTAGTTGCTGTAGTTGGTGTCTTGGGTAGAGTTTTTCAGGTTTGGGGTTTTCTCCGTTGCTGGTGTATCCTCATTTTGGGGTGGTGGTCGATGTTGTCCTTTGAGGACTTGTGATTTTCTCTTCTTTTGAAATGAATGACAGAGTTTCTGCCCTTAGTTTCAAAAAAAAAAGAATTTTAGTTCAAATTGTCGATCCACCCTCCTCGATCCCGCCCAGGAGTGAGTCTCACGAAGGCTTTAGGATACCAATCCGACCCGAGGAACAGTAAATATAGGGAAATAAAATTTGGTGGGGAGTTATTAATTTTTTCCTCTTTTCACCATGGGAATTGTGCATGCCGCCCATCTCCCCCATCTCTCTCACATTGCAAACCATTCATCACCGCCACCACTTCCCTCATCCGAGAGAACCCACCGTGGCCTCCTTCCCACTGCAGACTCCTTGACACATGTCTTCTCATTGCATCCACTGCATCGTCCTACTCAAGCCGAAGCTATCGCGACTGATGCACCCGCCACCGCCGCCTAGCTGCTCTCACCACTACCGTGGCCGCTACTACAATGCCTCATCGAGGAGAGTAATTCTCATTCGTTTCCCAACTCAGGGATTGGTTTCATTCCTTTTATTTTGGGATTTGAAACGTTGGACGCCCAAATACATCTACGGATCTTAGTTCCATCAACCAAATGCTTCAATGATACTAGTCCAATTAAGAAGTAGTAGCGGATTTAGAATTTTAAGAATGGGTGTTCGGTAATTACATTATGTTATGTTTTTAAATATATATTTTTATTATTAATGCAAACTAAAGATAAAAGTCACATTTCTAAGTCTATTAAAAGTCAATAACAATGAAAAAAGTCGAAGTAACAAATAACACTAACACTTTGTTTGTTAATAACATAATTACAAGTTTGTTAGAGTAAAACTATTACAATTTCAGGTAATAACATAGGGTGCATTTTATTCTTAAATATATATTAACTCTAACCCTCTTCTCTATTCTTATTTTATATGTTAGCATATTAAATGGTATTTTTTCACACACATAGAAAAAGAAATTAGTACATATTTTTGTTTTTATATATGTTGTCTCTATTAATTATTTACCTTTCTCTAAGATTAAAAGCTAACATGAATTGTCGAGCATATTGGTTCAAAAAAATTAAATGTAAATATTTGCAAACCAAAATCAACTCTCGCAAATGATATATATTTTTTATTCAAAGGACTATATAAATTCTTATGGCCACTAGATTCATAACAATTAACACCATCAAATTCCTTCAAATAAAATATCTAAAGTATATAGATATTTCTAGGAAACTATCTGGATTTTAGAAAGATTTTCAAATATTTTAATTGAACCCTTTTTAGGAAATCTCTTTCAGTTTTGATAAAGTAGTTGAGTGCATGTGCTTGATAAAGTAAGTTAGTGTTGCACTTTCGTAATGATAATTTTTAATTGAGTATTAACTAAATAAATACTCCCTTTAGTCACAGATACATGTCGTTTTGGGATGCCTGTAGTTAAACTTTTAAAATTTTGACTATAGACATATTTTAAAATATTTATATTGAATACATAAAAATCATATTTATAGATTTGTCTTGAAATGTACTTTCATGATATTATAATTTTATTGGGCTTTACAAACATATTACACTATAAATTAGTGGCCAAATTTGCATTTTGGGGACTATGTGGATGTCCAAAATGACATATATTTGTGGCTAATGGAGTATGTTTTGAGAGATACATCTTAAAATATTTTGATCATTTTCACAAATCACGATCATATGTACTTATTCACATTCACCCATCCACCAAATCCATTAGAACTTAAAAGGAAGAAAATAGTATGGGACCAATACCCAAATTCAAGACCAAATCGAATCAACCTGGTATTTTAAAAAAGAGTCTTAATCAGCTTGGTTGTTGGGATAAATCCCCCAAATCTATTGGTCTATGCGAACCATATAGAACATAGGAAGAAAATAACTTTTGTGCAATAATGGAGTTGGGTGTTAGCAATTCCACGCGACATGTAGGAGTGGTGCCATAGAATTGATCGATATTTAGGAGTAGGGGTGAAAACGGATTGGATACAGACAGATAATAGCTCTACCATATTTGTTTTCATATTTTTTTGAATCTTGATCACGGATACGGATAGTCCGGATCGAATACGAATACGGATAATATGAAATACAGATACAGATCAAATACGAATCGAATCAGATACAATTTTGAATATTTATCGGAACATGATAACCCCTTAGATTGTACATAAAAAATCAATGAAAACACATAACTAGTTGATTTGTTCAAAACATTATTGAAAATTGAACAAATATAAGCATTTTCATTCACTTAGACAATAGTTAGATACCTTATCGCAAACAAAATTATATAAGACTTAGTTTATCACACACATATGATTAGTTCATCATACACATAGATCAAAACACAAAATGAAGGTAATCCTTTCTCACAAATATAAATGGAAGCAAACACATAACACATTAAAAGTTTGATAATACTTAGATACCATATCACTAGAAAAAGTATATAACACTTACATATAATGACCCAAGATTTATATTCTTTGTTGAATTATGTTTAAAATAATAAATTATGTATTTATGAGTTTTTATGCATTTTTAGCTACTTATTTTAAATATTTTCCTATTAAGAACAACAATGTTTGAATTTTTGAGAAAATTTAAAATCTGATAAAATCTTGAAAATAATTTTTTAAATGTTAGATTATGTCTGGAACTTTCACAAAAAAATTCATAATTTTTGGAGTTGGTTTGCCAATTTTAATAATTAAAACTTGCTTTATGGATTAATTAAATTATAAAACAATTTTGAAATTAAGAAACCTTTTTGGGCCAAAAGAGTAGCCTTGGCCCAGCTCACATATATATTCGGATATCCGACCTATCAATATCCAGTTATTCGAAACCGTATACGTATTTGACGGATAGTGAGCTACTGAATCCGTATCCGACAAAAAAAATCTGTATTCGTATATGATCTGATATTATCCAACAAATATCCGATTCGACAGAAACCATATCCTAAAATTATTCGAATCGATCGAAAACTATCCGATCTGTTTTCATCACTATGTAGGAGTGGTGCCATAGACAAATTCGGTTGCATGGTTACAGAACATTCCCTCCACTACATCTGATTTTTTTAAGGTTTTGAAAACTTCAAAGATTGGTTATTATGGGTCTTTAAGTTTTAGGTGGTTTCCACCAGATACGCTCTGATGCAATCAAACTCCTATTGAATGTGACATTTAGTATAGAAGTCCAAACCCTAATGAACAAATTGTAAAGGACCAAAATAACCCCTAAATTATCAAAATATCCCCTTTCAATTTCAGTTAGAGTTCTAGATCCCCGCCTTGCCCTGCACTGACTCGAGGTGCTCCTCCCCGACCTAGCCATGATCCGCCTCACCCCGCACTAGGGTGGGTGGATGGTCAAAGGTCGCTCCGCCCTGATCACATAAATGTTTCATATTTTTGAATGGATCACTATATTCTACAAGTTTGATAATGCAATATTAACTAGTATCTTGCTACTTTAAAGAGATTTGTCACCGTTGCTACAATTTGATCTTTAAATATCAATGCTTTATGATAACATGTCAATCAAGTTTTGTAAATAATATGTTTTTTTTAAAATGCATAAAAGTCTCAGAACTCGTCCCCGATCGGATACAACACCGTTGACTAGTCAACCCTGCCCTGCCTCTACTAGAGCTATGGCAAATGCGAGGCAAGCCAAAACCCACCATGCCCTATCTTGATCTCTAATTCTAGATAGGGATGACACTGGAGCCCTATTCCTCGTCGGAGAACTCCACAATTAGGGGATAGGGATGGGGGCAATTTTAGCCCTAGCGGGGAAGATTTTGGAAGAGAAACCATTTCTCATCGGGTGAAACAGGGACACTCTAAATTCCCCGCTGGGTCCGAGTAACATGACATGTGGGCTATTCTACTAGGATGACAAGCGGGACTTCAATCTCTCTCTCTTTCTTCCATATGAAATCTAAATCCCCAATCCCATTGTTCTCTGGTCTCTATCTAATCCTTAATTCTCATATACCAGCCTGTCACCACCTTCAGAAAGTCAACCGTTGCGGCCCTATTTCCTCACTGCCACATCACCACCAGCAGCATGGTGCATGCCATCGTCGGAAGCTCACTAAAAGCCGCCACCAACCCAACGAAAGCCAAGAACGCTGGTCATGGTCACGTAAGGCTCAAACAAGCATGAGCTTGCTTTGTGAGATCCATGCTTCTATGTGTGCATTCATGCCTAGGAATAGGATTGGTGTGCATGAATAAAGATAGAATTGTGTTGCCTTCTTTTGTGGACTATATCGCCTTTAGTGCACCTCACTTTTTTCTCAAATTGGTTGATTTGGTCGGACGGTTACTACCTATTCTTGTTCTTCACTTATGCTATTACTTCTTATCTGGTACTCTAACAGGGAACCGAGGCCCGACAAAGACGAGGAACAGGGGTAATAAAATAGTATGTGAGGGACGGGGATACTCTGCTGCACCTCATTAGAGAATGTTCCTGCTACCATTTCTACTTTCAGTTAGACCTGTTCATGGGCAGCCTACCCTGGAAAACTTGGTTCGGACCTAGATTTTATGCCTGTGATGTTTTTGGCTGGGATCAGGCTTTGATTTAAGCAACCCAACAAGACTAGGGATGATAGTTTTACCCATGGGTTTGGGTACCGAGGTACCCGACCGATAAACGGCATGGTCGTAAGACTTGAGACCCATGGGTTTTCGGGTTTGGGTACCGATAAGATCATAGGATGGGTGTAGATATCAATTTGTACCAATGGGTACCCAATTGGGTATCCCATGACACGTGTAACCCAATTTTCAGTGATACAAACGAAATAACCTGTGTCCAGCTGTCAGCCCGCGCTGTGTCCCCGTGACTGCGCTCCTTTCCTTTTCCCCTTGCCCTCAAATACCCGATCAGATCGGTAGTTCAGCACACCAGATCCCTAACCCTAATTGCGCCAAGCCCAATCCTACGCCTCTTGCGCCCGGCCGATCGTCGATCGTCGCCCCTAGAGCTCCTCCGTTCCAGCTGCGCCCGCCCCACCTTGCCCTCCTCCCCTTCCTCTTCCCCCGGGCCTAGTAGATCAGCTCGTGCTCGTAGGCATGGTGGAGGTCGTCATGAAGTCTGTTCCCATGGTGGTCTTCTCCGTCGTCGAGTAGCCCAGATCCGACGAAAGTTCTTCTTCGTCCACCTCACCGGTGGCCTTCAAAAAGGAGTGGAGCCTTCGCTTGGCTACTCGCGGAGCTGGGGCGGCACCAGCTTGCTCATGGGGCAGCAGCTGCGCTCATGCTATTATCTCTGTGGCCTCCTTGAGACAAGGCCACCACCGTCGAGCCCCTCTCTGGCCAGGGCCCCCTACCCTGTCGACCATGACTCGCTCTTCTCAAGGCTCTTCTCGTCGGACGCGGCCACCGCACTCCACGACGCCCGTGACTCTGGCCTCGAGCACTCAGCCTACTAGGCCTAGATCCGGGTGGCGGCCAAGGCGGCCCCTGCACTCGCGCCTCCGCAGGAGGAAGAGGATGATGTCGTTGCGCACTGCATCGCCGTCGAGGCCTACTTCCTCTCCACCAGGTGCGTCAGAACACGGGGATGCTTGCACGATAGATGTTCGATGATTTTTTTGAGAGGCAGAATTCTTATGCTTTTGTGTTCTTTCAATCACTTGTATAACAATTTGATGGATGAGACATGGTCACTTGGTTCAGAGGACTAAAATGGTGCATTTTTGTTTTGATTTTTCCTCTCCCTTTGTGGCACCATTGATTTGAATAGCATGGCCGAGCATGGGGGCGACATGCTACCTTCGTCGACCGAATCACCGAACTGATTATAAAATATTAACATCTGTTATTGTTGTGCTCCTTCATGATTTATTATGATAAATCTTAGTAGTTAGTAGCTTGTTAAGATGTGTTTGGTAGAAGCACCAAATTGGTTTGTAACTTCACAATTAATTTTAATTTCTAACTTATTAACTGTTCAGCTTTTGTTTTAATGAATTCATAAGTTTCTAGCTGTAGTATGATGATGACCCTTGAATTTGGTTTCTAGGCTTCTAGACCATTTTAAGAAATTACTATAAGTTGGTTATGTATGAACAGAGCACCTGTCAAACAAGAAATTGGGTGGGCGTCACTAGTGAAAAGCTTGGAGGTTCTCCAATGGAAATCAATATTCCTTTTATTATTATTTTATCATGCAGAATTGATGGTTGCTTTGTAGTTCATGGGTTGGTTGTGACAACAATGTAATGCTGCATTGTGATATGTATGTTGTGCAATTGCACATGAGTTGAATCTTCATGCATGTTCAGAACATATAAGGTTTGGGTTTGGGTGGGTTCGGGTACCCATCGGGTCACATGGTGCACTGAGTTCTGGAGATCAGGGTTCGGGTATCCATCGGGTTCGGACGTGAGCACAGATCTGTGCCCGTGAAAGTTTTCGGGTTCGGTGGGCGGCACGTGATTCGGGTTTGGGTTTCAGGCAGTGGTACCCGGAGGTACCCACCCGATTGCCATCCCTAAACAAGACCGAACCGACCCGATGCAAGCACTCGTGCTTAGTTGCAAGCCTCTAACCCCAACTGTAACCGACATATACACACGTTTTGCTTCATCCTAGCCTCAATCCTCATCTCCAGATGGTCTTCAATATCCTTGATGTTACCTCCGACGGCGACTCTCTCGTTGCTTCTCCTCGTGCCCTTCCTATTAGCTCCGCCTCTTCCTTCCTTGTCCTCGCTTTTCGCGGCAACTCTTGTCGGGACCCGAATATGCAAATTCGGACCCTCTGTTTATATCGCACTAGTCCAGGATTACGCTAATGCACATAGGCTCAACATAGATGAATATCACAAATATAAACAATGAAAACATAATAAAAGACTCTATATATTAAATATAACTTGTTGGATGACCTTATAGTCAACTTACATGATTAAGCCATGCAGGACTAACTTAAGAATATTAAACTAAGTCATTGAAGCGGAATAAAAAACATAAATATCCCTTCAGTATACCATAGGCAACTGATAAGGCTCCCACCCTAAACATTCGCATCCTCTTGGTACTCCTCCTCCAACACTAGTGTAGATTCCTCAACTGGTGATGTTGTTGTTAGCAAGGGTGAATACTTAAAGCACTCAATAAGTTATGCATAGAATGCAATTCTAACATAACTATATGCAATGTTTCTTTCAATAGAATGGCTAACATGGTTACTTTGCAGTAAAGCAGCATTTGTAAATGAATACACTAACTAGATTGAAAAGACAGCGAAACAAATAACTATAAATAATAATTTCCTACTTTCTCAAATAAATATGGCATCCAGCCCTGAGTAAAGTTCCAAACTTCCCAATGGCAACCTGCCAACCCAACCAAGTTTTAATTTTATAAAATCTAACCCTTGACCGTAATTCCCGATCATTGCTCAATACCGCGAGCACGGCTATTCGAATAGATTTTACACTCTGTAAAGGTTATGCGCTTTACCAACACGACATGATCCTCTCTTTTAGCCTCTAATTTCACGCTTACTTTGACGATCGGCCAAGAGATCATGACAAAGCCTTTACAATACTCTGTCTTAACCTAGCACTACCCGCTAAGGTCTTAACACAGATGAGACTGGTTACCACAATCAGGACCCCCTCTTGCACCATGTGAGTTCATAAAAAAATCGAACCTCACAACACCACTGATAGTACCAAAGCTAAGACACTGTAAATTAATTAGCTAGGTTTGTCCCATTCTATATGTGGTTGCATATTTGACTTAAGTCAAAGGCTTGCAAGGTTAAGTCCTTAAGATGACGAGCAAGATTTCCGGATACCCTCGCCCTTCAGGCCGACAGCACACTGCTGTCCTTGCCACTTGCCCCAATCTAAATGATTAGCACCCTATTTGATTACCAAGCACCACTTGCTATCAACAAGTCAACTTTGTTGCGTAATCTTCTCGTCACTACGACTCAACATCATTGTGTGGCAACACCTGACACACCAATTCCATAAACATATTCCATATTCCATTAGTCAAGATTAACTTGATATTCCAAATACGTGAGTTGAATGTGGCATAGCTAAGCATACTAGACACGGTTTAACCAACCCATGTTAATCATTAATATTAACCAACTAGTAATGAACCATCCCAGGGTGACAATTAATCATGGTATACAAATGACAAGGTAGAGTATAGTTCAATTAGGTAAATTAACTAGATCCCGAACTATTTTAAAATTGTTGTACACATAAAATAACATGTATAAAGTAAAATAATATAGCAATTTTATAAATTGGGTTCAACATGATCAAAGCACAATTTGCCTTAGAAAAGTTCTTGCTCTTGCTTTGGACTCTAGTCTTGCGTAAACGAATCCTCCTCGGATGCTCCAAGCACTTTGATGTTTATGCATAACTAGAGGAAATACCAAATAAATATCAAAACAAAGAGCAAACAAACTCTAAAAAAAAATCACCATTAAATATATCTCATTTTTACAAATTTTTAGAAATTTGAATCATCTCAATCGGAGCTCGTATATGGGACAACGGGCTCACAAAAGATTTGAAAATAAAGAAAATACCGAAAATAAGAAAATCAATATTTTACCGAATTATCTTTATACTGAAAAATTAATTTATTGCGTAAGCATAACGTCAGCGTAACCCTGGTGCTGACACGTGGGCCTTCTAGTCTATGGACCAAGTCTACGACGCACCCTAGTCCATCATGGACTCGATTCAAAGCACTAGAGCAACTGACAGATGGGCCTGCAACACTGACACGCTGTCGCTGACATCAGCAACACGCGGTTACCACGTAGACAACACGCAGACAACCTTGCTAACATGGCACCCACGTAGATCACATGTGTCAACACCGGGATAACGCTACCTAGGACGGCTTCGCACACAGCCCTAGGGTCACCGGCGATCACCGACAACGGCGGCTCTAGAACGATCTCGACATCGCGAACACGATGCTCCCCTCACCTTCGTCTCTGGAGCACTTGAACAACGTCAGCGACCACCGCAAACACCGTCGCGTTAGGGCTTCTATGGACGACGAGCTCCGACGATCTTCCGGATAATCTGGCGCGCGCACGGGCTGCTCCACGGCGAGGCGAAGTGGACAAGACCAACAGCGAGGCCTAGGACGTAGAGACGGTGGCGTATCGACAAGTTCCTTGTTGCGGCAATGCTCGGCGAAAACCTCCAAATCCGCTGGGACGGCGCACGAAAGGCTAAATCGATCTAGGGCTTTTGCTCTTGAGGTCCTGGTGAACTTTGTACGCTCCTTAAATAAGCCTGTGTCGTAGCCGGGATGGAGATGATGTCCACAGTGGCTACGAAGCTCTGCTCTGAGTTCTAATCGGAGAAGACAACACTAGAACACGACACATAACAGGAAGAACGGTTAGGATACGTGATGATGTGGCTAAATCTGAAGCACACACGAAATCCAACAACCACGGTTAGATAATGACCAAACCGACACACTTCAATCCCCACAACACGATCACAATCCAACGACAGACGTGAACTAGGGTTTCCCGATGAAAATGGCCGTCCGATTGGAATCAAGCGGTTGATGGTTATGCTTCAGAAAATAGGCCAGCGGCCGATCACGGATGATGGCGTGAAGCGGGCTGGGCCGCACATTACTGGGCTTTCGGCCCGATACTATTAATTGATTTTCCATGTTTTTCTTATTTAAAATAATTCTGATAATTAAATTAATTTGGTTAAGGCAATAAAAATATTAGAAAATTCTAGAAAAAATTATTTTAAGACATTTGGAACTCAAATATTTTTTTTTGGCAAAACTTTGTTTAAACTTTTTCAATATTTAAATAGTTTTCACAATAGGCTAGAATTAAGAATAATAAATAAATTCAAATAAAATCCAGAAAAATCTAATAAATTTAGAAAATTCATAAAATGCATATTAAATTCAAATAAAACCAAAAATTAGGATGTTCTGACTCCCGTGTCATCCTCCTCCTCATGCTCCCATGGTGGTAGGTCACGGGGCCATCTGCATGTTTGCTGCTCAAATAGACTACTAACAAAAAAGATGAACAAGAGATTCGATTAAGTGCCTGTTATCCTACTTGCCTTTATTTTTCATTCTAGTTGGTGGTTCGTGATTGCATTACTGCCCAACATGCGTTAGACCTGTTAACCACCATATGTACTAGTCTTTTGAAGAAAGAAAATGCAAGCAACAAGTTAGATACAACAAGTATAGCATGCGTCCCAGATTAGTGAGAAAGCTTAACATATGTTTGATTTTGGTTTTGAATGGTTTTTGAGGCTTTGGTGGTTGTTCCTGTAACAAACTATTTTTGGATCGATGGTTTTGTAAAAAAAAAAAACCTCTCTAACTCTGTATATATATATATATATATTGCTTCGTATGCTAATTCCTTAAAAAAATCTTCTATTTTGATTTTGATTTTCTCCGCTGCAAGTCTTTACCACGGCCTGATCAGGCCGGGCTTCGGGTTTGCCAAGTTTACACTTATTGGGCTTCGGGCCGGGCTCGGGCCTGACGTTTTAAGTTCCGATTTTTTTGAGCCCGGCCCGTCCCGACGTGTGATGAGGTCTACTTCTAGCCCATCTCTTCTTCTCCAGATCTCGTCGTGGCTATTGCTCCCCGTTTGTCTCAAATTCTCGTGCCAACATCATTTAACCCTAGAAGCGAAGGACTTCTTATCTCGTAGGCATCCTCCTCCGCTCTACCGACTGGCGTGGAGGGGAGATCCATCCGGACTTGGATTGATCTCTTCTTTCGCGGGTAAGGAAGCTCTATCTTCGATTGTTGTTCTAAGAGTGAGCTTTGTCCTGGGGATCTTTTCTTTGCTGTGAGCAATCTCATCCAAATCTTTCTTCCTGGGATGGATAGTTCAGTCCATGGAATTTGTTACTGATTTGCTTGCTCCGTGGTGGAGTACTAGTTGCAGTTTTTTTCCCTAAATTTTGAGGGTTCAACGGAACCACCATGCTCCACGTTAGGTCCGCCCCTGCTAGGGAGGGTCCTATGGGTGTATAAATTCATAGGGGATTTTGGTTCTACCATTATAGTTTTTCCTGGACATTGAAACAGGCCGTTAGGGTTTCTATGGGGCTGATAGTCAATGGCTAGCTAGGGTTTCTATGGGGCTGATAGTCAATGGTGCTGACGCCCGTACAACAATGTCCGTGCTTTTGTGCCAGTTTTGCACGTTTAACTAACCCCACACATTCCTGATGTGATTTTTCTGTAGCTGTTTCCTGGAAATCATGGGACTAGGATTTATAATTCATGCGATGTTGATTTTTTGGGCGAGTTCAGATTGTGTCCTGATGGTTATTTGTTCTAGTTATTCAAAGGAACCTGATCATTGTATCAGTCTCAGTGCTAGTGTCTTGTATGTAGTCTTGAATTCCTTTACCATCAAGAAGTTATTTGTTATATGTACTGCCAACTGTTGCATTGCAACTCCTTATTCTGTTTCTTATTTTTAGCATCTAAATGGCTGAATTGTAAAGTAAGTTTCTGTTCAGTGCAAATTATTAATGTTTGGTGAATCAAAAGAAAATACAAGTATTTATGCATATTTAGCACAATGGTCCCTTCGCATTAATTACTGGAAACATTATCTTCAATTTTTCCACCATTTTTCTGTTTGAACTGCAATTCTGTTAGATCTGTTCAAGTTTATTTCTTTTTGTTTGTTCTGCCATACATGTGTTTTCTTCTGAAATTTTGTACATACTCTTAAACAGCAGCTTTTGTTTCTAGGTGTTGAATAAGCCACTAGTGCTTATGGACTATAAGCCAGTAGAGGGTTTTTGCTGCACTGCCTTTAGAATTCCTGCTTTATTTCTTAGTGGATTGGCAGATCAAAACTTACCAAAGAAATGCTGATGGATCCTCCTGTTATGCAAGTTGAATGCCAATTACAGAATGACGTGGAGAAAACATCTATTGCCTATGATAGGAAGCTTACTTTATCACATGATGATTATGGGTGGCAAGGCTCTGATGTTCATCCAACAAGTGACGCGATAAGCTGTAACCCCATTGAAGTTAACAATTCTTCTCAAGGCATAGATGAGAAATTAGATGTTTCTTCTGAAAAGTCTCCTGTTAACTTGGATGATTTACCTCAGGAGACACTTTCTGAACCACAAAAAGAAAAGAATAGTGAGGATGCTTATTTCAACGATGTAAGATTTCAGTTGAATGTAAGCACTGAAAATAACGGCTCCCCAAGCGACGATGCCAACTTTAATAAACATTGTGTTAGTAAGGAGGATGTGCACCATTCTCAGGAAGAGGTGCATCCACCTCCCAGTACAGTGACAGTACTTAGGTCATGCCAGTCCAATGGAGATGTTCTGCCTCCTTCTCAAGACAAGAATGTTGATGCAGAAAGTAAGGAAATCGGGACTCATATGGTAGGATCTCATGCAGTGCAGAAAGAGTTACAGTGCACGCTTCAGGATCTATCAGAAATAGCTTGCAGCATTGATTTGGTACCTAAAAAATCCTCTCCACAGGAAGAGAATGAGACATCTGTCTCACCTAAAAACGACATGGATCATCTTGTCCATAACAGTTGTAATGGAAGTACCAATTATGAAGGCGGTGAATTGTATACAGGAAATGTTGGAGAAGAAGATCATGCCGTGGCCCTTTGGGTAAAGGTATGTCTTTTTTTAACTCATGGTTGTGGATGTGCATTCTATTTAGCATATAATGTTGTTGAGACCTTTACACATTTTTTTTTGAGTTTGAATTTTGAGGTGACATAAGGATGTAACCTTTCAAGTTTCAAGTATATATATATATATATATATATATATATATATATATATATATATATATATATATATATATATATATATATATATATGAAAAATAGGAAAAATACATTCTACTCCCGGGAGTAGTTACTCCCACCTCTGAAACACCACTTAAACAAACTTGAAATACTCCTTTATCATTTTGGGTATACTCATGCACTCATTATAAGATATTCCAATACGAATCACATGAAAAATTGCATAGGAGTGCATATTTTTTAGCGTATTTTGCAAATACCTTCATATACACATAAAAAGGAGTATGTCTAAAACAATGTACATACCACTTCTGAAAAAGTGTACATACCACCTAGATGCCATGGTCATTTATACTCATATACTACACGTACATACTCTCTGTTGATACAACATAGGGAGTAATGTAACATAATACACACACACACTGTTACATTAAGGTTTTAGAGATTTACTTGTGCAAATAATAAGAACTCCATGTGTGGAGGTGATAAAGTTCCTTGTTTCTTTAGGATTCTCTAATAATAGCTTTAGGCCCTATTTGGGGAAGCTTAAAGCCAGTTTCAGCTTCTGAAAAGCCAGTAAGCCCCCCAAACAGCTCAGCTTTTAAGCGGCTTTTGACATAAGCCAAAAGCCATATATAACTAACAAAAGCCAAAAGCTGTGCTAGACTTGCTTTTGCAGCTTATTGCTGAGGGAAATTAGCTATTTATTAAACGGTCTCTTATAAAAAGCTACAACCGCTTTTCAGTTCAGAAAGCCAAAAAGCAGCTTTTCAGAAAAGCTACAGCTCCCCTAATCAGGTCCTTAGTTGTGACCAATGCTCTATGGCTAAATGCTACACTGTAGGGGCCCATGTGAAGTCCTTGGAACTTGCACAAACATTTACTTTCTGAACACACTAGCAATTTTTTTGAGAGGTGCTTCTATGCTTTTCTTTTTAACAGTTGCACAAATATTAAAGTATAAATGAATGGTAGATGATGATTACTTACCCTTTCGCTTGCTTCAAGATTTGTACAATTTGTATTGGGATGGAAAGCATGGAAGCATTGCTCATTTTTTTTAGCATTTAGGTATCCTACTCCGGACATTACGATAAGAATGTTGCTACAGGGCTGTTTGTAGTTACTCTTACGGAAAGCAAAAAGATAGATGGAGCCATGGAGCTTCGTTGCACCATATGAATCTGATCTAATGATTTTAATCTGATCCTTCGTTTTGTTATTTTAATGGTAGTTCCCACTAGATACCTTGCCAAGTCAAGGCATATTTTTTCCGAGTATAATTTTGTTAGTGTGATCTCTCTATATATCATACAGCAAAAGGTATCTATTTTATTACTTTGACTAGGACACTAGGTTTTATGTTATAAAATTCTACATTAGTCCCCCCGCTCTCTTAAAAACTAGCTGATGCCTATGCTTTGCTATGAGTAAAAAATATCATATTATCCCAATACATCAAGTGGATGTTATTGGGATCAACCTACTCCACACCCTCAGCTTCACCTCTATGCTTGATCGAGCCCCGACGAAGCTGGTGTGGCGTCTATGCTGTCGTGATTGGCCTGGGCCTACACCGTGTCTTTGGCTCTGCCACATTGCCTAGTTGAGCTTTGTCGTGAAACACATCACAATTTGTATTGAAGTTGTTCTGCTTTTGGGAGATGCCTTTTTTGTTGATAGATCTTTTAGGGAGGTGGAATTTGTTTGTTGGTAGATGTTTCCTTCTTTCCCTTTTTTGTTTTCTTTTAGGGAGGCGGAAAGGAGAAGTTAGCACACGATGTACCATGCCATCACTATCACCACCACCAGCTGGTTCTTTTTAAGCAATAAAGATAGATAGTACAATTATTATGCTCTGTTTATTGTTTACTTCATTTCATTCAGTTAAATCGTTGTATCATTCAAGTTAACAACGGGGTTTCATGAAATTAAAATGACTCTGTGGTCTGCATATGGACTTATATATTGCAATAATATGGTCTATTGGTCTCCTGTTATGCACGATGAAAACTATACATTTACTTGCAAAATAAAATGCGTTTTTGTTCACTGAGCGAGCTACTCAGAACATCAACAACAGACTCTTAAGCTTAATGATTTGCCTAGCACTGTGCTCATAATTTTTGTTTCTTTTTTTGCATGCTAATTGCTCTCATTATCTCTAATGACTCCTCGCTGAACTGTCATTTTACCCTTTTCACTTGAAAATAGTGGAGAGGAAAATGGCAAACAGGAATTCGATGCTGTAGAGTGGACTGTCCTTTATCTACTCTAAAGGCCAAACCAACACATGACAGGAAGAGCTATATCGTTGTTTTCTTCCCGCGAACAAGAACTTATTCTTGGGTAGACATGCTACTTGTTCGTCCAATTGAGGAATATCCTGTGCCACTTGTAAATGGAACTCATCGCAAATGGCGAAAGCTGGTGAAGGATTTGACTGTCCCTCGACGATTCATTATGCAGAAACTTGCTATCTTAATGCTTAATTTTAGTGATGAGCTTCACACAGAGGTCTGCTCTTTCTTTTACACATTTTGGTATTCCTGTAGCATTATTGTTATTCTTGACACTATTTATATGTTTAATAGGCCATAATTGAGAATGCTCGGAAGGCCACAGCTTGGAAAGAATTTGCTCAGGAAGCATCGTGCTGTAGAGATTATAATGATCTAGGAAGATGCTTGTCAAACTCAAAACGTAAACCCAAGGACCCTATTTCATATGTATATTTCATGGAACCTGTCAATTTTCTCCTGGCAAGTTTGATGTTTAATTTTGCATTGTTTTATTTCTTTGATGCAAATAGTTTAGCGTTTTTTCGTCACTTTTACTCATTCCATTATGGAAACTTCTTTGTGACTGTGATACCTTAAGGACTTGTTTGAATGTTACAGTATTTATAAACCACGGTTTTTGAAAACTACAGTTTTTAGCGTACTACCCATAAGATACTACGGTGTACAAATACTACAATTTTTTACGGTTTGAGAAAAAACCATGGTGTGTTTGGGAACCACTGTATTTCATATAGTATCTTGTTTTAAAAGTACTTGCTATGCTAATTAGATCTTATAACAATATCAGTCATGGCTAGATGCATGCTCATGCTTGTAAATTAGTTAAATCTTAGAAGCCCGGTACATGAGCATCAGTCGATGACGCTTTGTCTTTTTATCCTACAAACTTTATGCATGTGAGATGAACACGAGTCGAAGCCTACGGGCATGCACGAATATTGTGGATAGATATACACAGTGATTGGCGGTATAACAGATAAAAGAGAGCGGAGGAGGAAAAATATCACGCATCCGGATGCAATACTCAGGTAGTGTGCGCTTGGTTTAGAAAAAAGAGAGGTCTTGAATAGATTTTTAAAAACTCAAAAAATACTATGGTATTGAACATACTATTGTTTATAAAACTACGAAGTTTGTTGTACCCAAACACCTCTAAAGTTTTTGGTACTACATTTTTTTTCTTAAACTACGGTATTCCGTCAAAGCTCCAAAAATACTACATATCCAAACAGGCCCCAAGTGTTTTTATGTGTTTACAGAATCATTGACAATAAGTCAGGCAGTATATTTCTCTAGGTGTTTTTGTACTGTAAAATAAATTTGTTTTTGTTGGTTCTGGATGAATCAAAGTTATTTTTGTTAATTTAATGTTTTTTAAATCTAGGGTGTATTATGAAATGTTGCTAGTTCAATCACCATAAATATCTCAAGTTTTGAAAAACAACCTTTTTACTCAATACTGGTAGGAAATTACTTTGCTGTCTTTATATGGAGAGTTAAATCACTGTTATCTCCAGTTGATTGGGAGATTGCTTAAGGCTCAATGATATGCTGGTGGATAATTATGCTGAGACATATTTATTTTGTTTAGGGCTTTAGGCCAGCTATGATATTATTCAAAAATATATAAAATAGTTTTTCACTGTTTGAGGTCAATCGATCTTCTCCTATTGTTCAGTGTTAGGTTAAAAATGCTAAAAGTACAGCTGGGTAGCAAGTGTTCGTTAGAGCCACCTCTGCTTCAGCAAATTTACTTTCTCCGGTGATGCCACAAGACTAAGGAAATGTCTAATTCTTTGACAGCTAATAGGGCAACAGCATCTTCCTGGTGTTTCTTTTCTTGGCATTGTTTCACCTTAGTTGTTTAATTTCAGATGATTCTTCCGGACTACACAAGCTGTCATTGGCTGCAAAATTCTTTTGACATTTGGAGCCAAAACTGTAAGAACGCTCATGACGCTGAGACTGTTGAAATCCTTACCGAGGTAATATGGATTTCTGTTCTCCTTCAGGTTGCACCTTTTTTATTTTAGAATCTGTTACTTAGTTTGTGTACAAATTGCTGCTGCTAGTTAGTTATGCTTTGATTTTTAATACTAATAGTAATAGGTTGTCGGACAGTGTGTTGTTCTTTGTATATAGTTTTTGAGCTTGTGACTAAGTTGCATGCTTACAAAATCTCAAGTTACTAGGTTGCTATGTCCATTCTCTTTTTCACCATGAACTAAAATGTTTTAGCATGGTTGTCCACATATCAAAATGGATATGTTGTTGACCTAGTTCTTGAATTCGTTATTGACGAGTCATATTAATAATCTTTTGAGTTCCTGTGCACTATCTAGGTCAGTTCTAGTCTCGCAATGCAGGCTGCTTCTGTGGCTTATAGTTAGGCTTGTCACCTTGCATTCACCTGAAATGTACTAAACTTAATAGTTTATGGGTGCGTGGAGTGCATGGGCTGTCTGTTTGGGCTTCTAGCTGATTATGTTTCCATGGTCAACCTTTCAGTATCCTTTGCCGACCACAAGATTTGTTAGCATCATAATTAGTACCTCATTCTAGATTTAGTGGATGAAATGGTGTTCAGATGGCATGAAATATTTTTTTGATCTGATGGGTATTTCACTTTCCCTTCTGCATCCACATATGTGTTACGTTAAGATGAATAATAAACCCAGGAGGAGCTGTTTTCTTTTGTACATCAAAACTTGAAGACTAATTCGCTTTCCTAGAACCATGCAGAGCTTGGTAATTCTGTTTGGATTACTAAATCTTTGTATTGATTTTGGTTATTTGGCAAATTGTTTCAACTTCACTGTATTTTTTATGTGTGTTGATATGTAGAAATGCTTTCCCCACTTTTGGTTGAAATGGATGATAAGAGGAGAACACCAATATGTTAAATTTCATGAAGTAACTTGAGCTTCTTGCGCCATCAAATTTGTCAATAATGTCATTGGTGTTATGCTATTTGACAATATTGAAGCGAACTATATGCCTTCATTGTTGCTTTACTGATGAATTTGTGAATGGAAATGCAGCATTTTTCGGCACTTCTTCATTTGTCTTATATCGATTGTTACATGTGATATGCTACTATTTCGTAAGCTGGTTAAAGCTTGGCAGACCTTGTTAATTCTTCCCTTACACACAGGAACTTAGGCAATCTGTTCTTTGGAGCAAGGTTGATGAATTGTGGAATGCACCAATGCAGCCTGAATTAGTCCCAGAGTGGAAAACATGGAAACAAGAAGTGATGAAACAGTTCTTTTCATCACATCCAGTAGGTAATACTGGCAACTTCGAACAAAGCAATTGTTATGACGATCCAGGTATGGATCAACATGCTCGTAGAAAGCGTCCCAAACTCGAAGTCCGCAGAGGAGAAACACAATTTTCACTCACGGAGGATGCTAAGTGCAGCACTCTAAGCGAGGACCCAAACCAAAATAAACTCTCTATTGACCCTATCATCCATGAAACTGTAGAAGCATTAGAATCAAGGAATCCAAATTACACTGTCACCTTCCCCAGTAATTCTGGGGGCCAGGAGATCTCAGTATCAGGCAGTGCCAACCCAGCTTCACTGAATGTTAGACATGAGTTAGATCCCTTCAAGAGTTCTAGGCAGTGTTCTGCATTCATAGAAGCAAAGGGAAGACAGTGTGGTAGATGGGCAAATGATGGTGATATTTACTGTTGTGTGCATCAGAGTATGCATTTTGTTGACCATTCTTCTAGGGAGGACCAGTCACTTACTGTTGAAACTCCAATGTGCAGTGGTATGACTAATCTGGGTAGAAAATGCAAGCATCGAGCCCAGCATGGTTCTACTTTTTGTAAAAAGCACCGTTTCCAGTCAAACCTTGATACAATGAGCTCTGATAATTTATTAAGTTCGTCTGAGGGTCTACATATGAGGGAAGAATCTCCAAATAAAGGAGTGGAAAAAATTCCTAACTCAGGTGCAATATGTGGCGAAGACTCAGAAAGGGCCAGGAATTCCCCGGTTGCCGTGCAAGTGAAAATGATTCCATCCATCACTGCAGAGATATCAGGTGATAAAGCCCGTGTATTGGAGAACACTGATCTGTGCTACCCCATGTCAACTTCCATGGAAAACACCAATTTAGATACCCCTCTTTGCATTGGAATTCTTTCTCATGACAATATCATTGAATGCCAGGATTATGCCAAGCGACACACTCTTTATTGTGAGAAGCACCTTCCAAAGTTCCTTAAACGTGCCAGGAACGGAAAGAGTCGACTTATCTCTAAAGATGTCTTTATCAATCTATTGAAGGGTTGCACATCAAGGAAAGAAAAAATATGTTTACATCAAGCATGTGAGTTTCTTTATTGGTTCTTGAGAAGCAACCTTTCTCGCCAACGATCAGGTCTTGGTAGTGACTATATGCCTGAGATATTAGCTGAAGTGTCTAAAAATCCTGATGCTGGAGAATTTTTGTTAAAGTTGATTTCTAGTGAGAGAGAGAAACTCACAAATCTTTGGGGCTTCGGTGCAAATAAATCTAAGCAAATATCTTCTGAAAACCGGGAGGGATCTACGATGGTGTTATATGAAGAGGGACCTAATCCTTCATCTGGTCTGAAGTGCAAAATATGTGCTCAGGAGTTCTTTGATGATCAAGGTCTTGGAATACATTGGACAGAGGTCCACAAAAAGGAAGCTCGATGGCTTTTCAGAGGGTATTCTTGTGCTGTATGCATGGACTCCTTTACCAACAGAAAAGTTCTTGAAAGACATGTACAGGAAAGACATGGTGCTCAATATCTCCAATATTCAATTCTCTTCCGATGTATGTCGTGTAACAGCAACTTTTTGAACATGGATCTTTTATGGCAACATATTGTTTCAGATCATGCCCAAGAGTTCAGGCTTCTGGATGTCCCTCAACGACCTAATGGCCAATCTATTCGAAGAACGAAAGGGACGAGTGCTAAGGCCCTTTATGATAACCATAACCTTGAGAAGGATGATGGCTCACAGAAGCTAACCTGTAGATTGTGTGGGTTGAGATTTGATCTTCTGCCAGATCTTGGCCGCCACCATCAAGTTGCTCATATGAACCCAAGTACCGTCAGTCACATTCCACCTGGACGTGGGAAGTATCAGCTTAACCGTGGTCGACACTACTATTCTGCCTTCAAGAAAAGCTTACGACCATCAAGTACATTAAAGAAGAGGAGTAGTTCTGGAATTGAGAAGCATTTTAAGGTTCCAAGCTCTGATCTACCTATGGTAACATCACAGATTGTGGAATCTGAAACGGCCAGCCTTGGTAAGTTACTGGATTTCCAATGCTCAGATGTGGCGCTAACCTTATTTTCGAAGATTCAAAAGACAAGACCCCATCCAAGCAACCTTGATATTTTATCTGTTGCCCGTTCTGTATGCTGTAAGACAAGTCTTCTTGCTGCATTGGAAGTTAAATATGGAGCCTTGCCTGAGAACATATTTGTGAAAGCTGCAAAACTTTGTAGTGACATTGGCATCCAAATCGCCTGGCATCAAGAGGAATTCCTTTGCCCTAAGGGTTGCAAGTCTAGATCGAACTCACCTTCCTTGCCCCCTTTACAGCCTAATCGAGTTGATTTAACCAAAGCTCCTTTTGTTGTGAATCCCCCAAATGATGATGAAATGTGGGGCATGGAAGAATACCATTATGTTATTGATTCAGAGCACTTAAAGTGGAAGCTTAAGAATGAGAGGGTTGTTCTTTGTGAAGATGTAAGCTTTGGCAGGGAGAAAGTCCCAATAGTCTGTGCCATTGATGTTGATGCAAAAGAATATCGCCATATGAAACCTGAAGAATTTTTGCAGCATGACAATTCCGTGCCCTGGCAAGGTTTTCAGTACATCACAGAGCGTTTGGTGGATTCATCTCTTGTTGATTCAGAGGTATTCCTTTGGATTTTTTTAATGGATAAAAACAAACATATTGGTCTAACAAAGGGGGCTAGGTCTTCCTTGGACTTGGTTCACTTCTCATGTAATTTGGTTTTATCCTCAGCAAAATATTTTTCTAATTGGATACATATTTGCAGGATTCTATGGTCAGGTGTGCATGTTCTGATGCCCATTGCTCTCCTGGGACATGTGATCATGTGAACTTCTTCGACAGTGTCTATGAGAATCTGGTGGATATCCATGGTATATCTATGCATGGCAGATTTGCATATGATGAAAATAGCAAAATTATTTTGCAGGTACTAATTGTTGGCGTGACACACATTTTACTTATAGATGCTTTTATTGTCAAGTCTGCCGGCATATGTGGTATTTGGAGAACTGAAAAATGTGCACTAAACAAGTAAACAACGGTCCTTAATAATTCAGTGCTTTAATAAGTCAGGATTCCTGTTCTGGACTTAGTATGTCATTGATAAGGTGGGTTGGTATCACGATGTTTGACTAGCAGGTAATATAACTCGATGATTTTATGATGCAAGTACTCCCTCCGTTTCAAAATCTAAGGCATGCAGTTTTCGCCAAATTGTTTCAAAATATAAGGTTTGCGTGCGAATTTATTGATGTTTTTCTTTGTCTGCATTATTTATATCTTACATTTATAAGTCTCTCAAACTGTTCTATCACATTTCCTTAATCCCTATGCCTAGCCAAAATATGCCTTGTAAAAAGAAAAGGAGGGAGTACATTATTTTTCTCTGGAATTTTGTACCATCTTATCTGGAATTTTACCATAAACTATGGTTCTATGAAGGTTTGTGATCGTGTGTCCACTATCATGTCCATGTGTATATTTTCATGCACAGTTGCACACCATCTCATCCACAATGGTGGCCGTGCAACTAGCTCTAGTTGTGAAAGCAACCTCCTCTGTCCCGTAATTGTGTTAAAATCCTACTTTTGCCCTTTGTGAGAGCAGCAGCAGCAATAGCAGACAGAGGCAGGTCCTTGAACCACAATTTACCGTTGCTTTACATCCACGCTGACTGTTCTTGAGCATATCATCCCATGTCCTTTTTAGTGACTCGACTGATTTCAATCTTAGAAAGAAATTAATAGAAGGCAAATTGCCTGCCAATGTTAAAATGGATTTACCTGGCCCAAGGCTTGGGGCCTGAACGATGTGGTTTTCTCTGCATGTCTGCTAGTAGATCTTGTCTGATCGAGTTACTCCTTTTCATTTTTAAAAGTTTCATATCCATCTGCTAGATATTATTTTCATCTCCAGAATTGTATATAGTTTGATGTGTGTGCTTGTGTTCTCAAATTTGCAGGAAGGATATCCAATATATGAGTGCAATTCATCATGCACCTGTGGTACATCCTGTCAGAATAAAGTACTGCAGAGAGGGCTGCTGGTTAAGTTGGAACTCTTCAGAACTGAGAATAAGGTGGAATACTCGTGACCAGGGCTTGGGCTCCCTGGACCCTGCTTGTAACCCTTTGCTATTAAGATAAGGCCCACATACAAGTTATATTTTAATGTTGACAAATGTTGCAGGGTTGGGCTGTTAGAGCTGCAGAACCTATTCCACAGGGCACTTTTGTATGTGAGTATATTGGGGAGGTTTTGAAGGATGATGAGGCCATGAGAAATGCAGAAAGGTCTGCTGATTCTTTCTCATGCCTTTTTATTTAAGCTAGAACCTACTGAAGTTCTTAGGTGTAAAAACATGAGCATCATTGAATGTTTTCATGGTTATTTTGATGCCCATTATCTGTTGGGCATGAAAATTTTGCATCCAGTTGGACATGAACACAAGATACATGCCTACCCAAATGTCCAATCTTGCATCCAGTTGGTAATTCGTCTTAACATTTCTGAAGATATGGCACTAAATTGCTGGATGAATTTGAGCTATTGGTTGTGACTGGATTCACCCCACAATAATCTGTCTAGTGCAAAATCTTGTCATTCTCATTTGTTACACTTTGGGAACATTCTCATTTGTTATACTTTGGGAATTGTTAAGGATTTATATTCTTGAGGTCCAGTTTGTGCTCAGAAACTGACAGGAAAATTTTGAAATACAGGAAGGCAAAAGCGGGTGCAGCTACTTGTTTGACATCAGTTCTCAGATTGACAGGGAAAGAGTTCAGACTTTAGGGACTATCGCATACATGATTGATGCCACAAGATATGGGAATGTGTCCCTTTATTAATCATAGGTAATTTGATATTTTATGTATTTTAGGAGCATCTAACACTGGAGGAAATTTATTCTGAAACCAACACTGGTGTGTTTGTTCCCTTCATGACAGTTGTTCCCCAAATCTCAGTACCCGTTTGGTTTTGGTGGAGAGCAAGGATTGCCAGGTTGCTCACATTGGCTTGTTTGCTAATCAGGATGTAAGAATTTGTCTGTACTACTCCAACATCGATGTTTAACACCAATATAAACTTATATTGGTTTTGCTAATTGTTGCTACGCTGTTCTCCAGATTGCTATGGGAGAAGAATTGGCCTATGACTACCGACAAAAGCTGCTATCTGGCAATGGCTGCCCCTGCCATTGTGGAGCTCAGAATTGCCGAGGCCGTGTTTATTGAATTTGCAGGTGGAGAAATTGGATAGGAATGCTCCATTGCTTAGTGGCGTATCTTTGGAAGCTCCTACAATGGTGATCACTTGGCAGCGGATAACATTGTTTCTCCTAGAGCTTGAATGCAGGGGCAGGATCTATTCTTCATGCAACCAATAGTGATTTGTGATATAGGACTCACAACAGTGATTAGGCACACCATAGCATTGATTTTGGTCATGGCACCAGCATGCTTAACTGATGATTTGTTAGAAGCAGCCTGAGATGAAAGCAATTCAGGCTGCATTGTTCGTAGGCGAGAAGTCCGTGTCATTGTAAAATACGTTTATTCAATTTTTATTGCTCATAAGTCCATCATCGAAGTTGAACCAAAGAATTGGTACTTGTACTCGACTGATGATCTTGTAGTTCTGCTTGTTTTGCAGTGCCTGTTTTGGCGGTACAGTAGGAAATGTGCATAGTACAAAAGGCTTGGTTATTGTTTGAACCAGGGCAATCCATTTCTTCCATTTCATTACAAAACGGGTAGTACAGTTATTACAGGGCAGATAGAAGAAGAAAGCAGAGAGGAAGTGCTAGCGATTGCAGTTTTAGTACGGAATTTTTAACCAAAAAACCAATGTAACAAGTTCATATGCTACTAGTTTTCTACCTTAAAGTTGAAGAAGTCAAGAATATCGAATTTGTAATTTGTGATGGTAGGAAAATGTGCTTTCTTTTCTAGTGGGACGTAGCAAATTTGATATTTCAAAAGTGGGAAATTTTTTGTTTCAGCCACTCAAAACATGTGTAATATCGTTTTTGCCATTAAAAATTTGCTCACTTCCGTGACTTTCGTTTTGCCTTTCCGTCTACTTTTTTTGTCAAGTCAACGGATTTTATCATTATGAAATATGGGAAAATAAAAAAAATACCAGAAAAAATATAGACAAAATTTAAGGATAAATTTTGGACAATTTATTTTACTTTTTTCCTTGAAAAATTACACTAGGAAAATTTCTAAAAAAATTATAATAAGGAAAACGTTTTATTCTTCCTCAACTTTTTTTTTCGAACATTGCTAAAAAAATTTATGTAGAGATTTTGTGCAAATTTTTTATGTATTTCTGGTATTTTATTTTTACATTTTTTCTTCAATTTTTATATATTTTTAACAGTCAAACCCTGTTGACTTGATAGAAAATTGGACAGGGTGGCAAGATAAAATGCACACTGACAAGAATGGCGTAAACGAAATGAACAAAATTCTGATGGTAGAAATGATATTGCATATATTTGAAGTGGCAGGAACAAAATTTTCCTTTACAAAGTGGCTAGTACATTTGCCGACATTGGTATGCATGCACCACTTCTTTCAATACCACTCTCGCTAATACTTCGAAAGGCTTTCAAGTGAAACGGACGAAAGCGACGGAACGCACAGGTTGAGTTTTTCCTCGGGGAAAATCTGCTCAGTAACATTACAAACATGTGCAAATTAAAAAATGGCATTTAATGTGAGAATTACAGTAGCAACGAGGGACCACATGTGAACGACACATCAATGTTATTTTTCAACTCATGTAATCTTTGCAGTGTAAAGGTAATATTTATGGTGTTACTGAGCAAGTTTTTCTAGACCCAAGAAAGAACCATATGCTCAACACACTGGCATGGTCCGTGAAACTTCAACAATACCTCTGCCTTCGTGTGTGCTGCTCGTACACGCGTGCATGTTCAGTGGGACAATGCATACTCACGCTCCAGAGTCCATAGAGCCTCTAAATTTTTTTTAGTGTGCGTATGCGTGTAGCGTGAGTTATTTGCATCCTTTACCAAAAAAACTAGGTCACTTGTGCCTCTTGTCCATATGGACCATGTAGAGAGTGTATATATCATCTAGAGAAAAAAACATAAATTGTACACTGGGTTGTTTCTTAATTTGCCTTTATAGAAGGTCTTTGTATTTTATTTTTTACATAAAAATATGTTTACTAGAGACAATAACTCATATAATAATATTTTGTACTATCTATCTATATATATATATATATGCCTTTATTTCATAAGTTACTCTCTCTCGCTCTTAATTTCCTTATGTCAACAAAAAACCTGTACGGTAAAATTAATAGATGACTGACACTGTACAACTGTACGTACCCTTACAGAACGTTGCCGGAGACGGTCTCTGCTTGCGAGATCAACTGCATGCTCTACGCGACTACGCCGCGCGCGGGTGGTGGTCCGCGTAAACGTTGGTCCGCTTATTTGTTTGGGCGCCTACAAAACTTAGATCGCGCAGGCAGGTCGCCGTGCGCCGCGCGGAGCCACCGGGCGATTGCGCGCCGTGCGGCGAGCCCTCGACGGCCGGGCGTGGCGCTGCAGGACGTTGTGTTTTCGTTGCGGCTGTGCCTGTGCATGCATGGACGTGCCTGTCCGGCCAAGAATCAAGATGCATGCATGGCAACGTAAGGTCATGCAGATATGTACAATATTTACCTGAATCCTCTTCGATTTTACTGCTAGTTTGCTTCCGTTGAACGCAGGCCGGCTCTGACTAGCTAGGATTCCAGAATTAAAACATAGGATGCAGGATAGGAATGGATATATAACACCCGTCCGTACTAGTTAGCTAAGTAGTGTGTCGAACGATTTTTCAACTATTACTCTCTCAGGACTCAAGAGCTAGCACAGCACCGGCGAAATCGGAGCCTGGGGTGTCTTGCCGGATATTCATGTGTGTGTGGTGGGGAGTTAAGCGACTACATACGATTATAGCTATCAGTTTTGCTCGAAAAATGGCTTAGATTCTTTGCAATAGTGTCCTTACTATAGTAGTAAACAGTACCATAAACATTACATGAAGAACTTAGACCTTCAGATCTAGATCTTACGGCCGGTAGAGGTCTGTTTAAATTACCGTCCTACTACCATTGCATAGGACCCGATTCAACTGGGGTGGCCGGGTGGGGGCGAAATTGAAGAAGAAAGCGGTCCGGAGATGCTCATTGACCACCTTTCCCTCTCGTAGCAACAGAATGCATGTGCCCCCATGCGGTGGCAACTTTCAAACCAAAAGCACTAAAACGAAGTCAAGATAACACCAAGCAAAGTAAACCTCCTACAGCTCCGGCCGGCCGGCCGTGATTATCATATATCACGTAGTACAACTCGGTCTTACCATCAGATTCGCCAAATCCAAACGAAGATTCTTTGATCAAAGAGCTTTTTACCTGTGCCAAATTTGCATTGTAGCCAGATTACCTTTTAGGGAAAAACAAGATATGCAAAGCACCACTTTGAAGGGCGTGGCGGGAATCTCATTCACCCACGCTTTGCATATCTGCTAGAGTATGAATCTTTTGCTTTACAAGGAATCATCTCAATGCTGGCACATAGAATAGATAGAAATATATAATAGTACACAATACATACATACATACATACATACATACATACATACATACATACATACATACATACATACATACATACATACATACATACATACATACATACATACATACATATACATACATACATACATACATACATACATACATCATGGTGCCTAGGCACCATGATCTAAAATGGATATTTTCCCTATGTATTTTCATGCGATATTTTTTGAAATTTTTAGGATGTTGAGTTTAACCAGTTTACTAACTAGTTCAAACAAGTTTGAACTAAAATTCAAACTAGAGTTTTCCTTTTTGATGATGGTTTGGTTCTAGATGTCTGATTTTATATATAAATCATCAAAGCATGTGATCCAAACTCGTTCAAAATCTTTGAATTCGAGTATATTTTTTCAAAGGTATGTGTTTCATATGAATTGTTATAGATGGCTATATATCCTAAAATTGAAATTTTTGAAAAATATACTCGAATATGGCTTGAATTCACGCATTTGAAATCATGGAGCCCATGCAACATAGCGCCCAACTCATTTCGGTTCCTATATATATATATATATATATATATATATAAGTATATGTGTGTATGTATATGTGTATATGTATGCATATATGTATGTCTATGTATATATACATGTATATGTATGATATGTGTATATATATGTGTAAATATATATATGTGTATATATATATGTGTATATGTATCTATATGAATATGTATGTACATACATATACATATATATATATACATACATATATACATATATACATATATACATATATACATATATAGGAAGCCTTTTTCGTACTCCCAGGAGTACATACTCCCACATCTAATATACCACTCAAATGAATGCTTTATACACCTTTATCACTTTCGGTATACTCCAATAATAATTCTAATATACTCCAATGCAACATGGTTGAAAAAAATTCATGAGAGCACTTTATTTTTTTGCTATATGCCCTTTTCTATATGTAAAACAAATATATAAACAAATTATGCTATAAATGGTGGACTTTAATGAAATTTTTCATGGAACTCACTTTGGAGTATCTTATAATCAGTATTAGAGTATACTCAAAAGGATAAAGAGGTATAACAACATCATTTAAACGGTATACTAGAGGTGGGAATACGTACACCTGTGAGTATGGAATCATTTTCCTATATATATATATATATATATATATATATATATATATATATATATATATATACACATGTAGTACATACATAAATGTATGTAGGTATGTATATATATATGTATTGTAGCGCAATTCTACGCGCTGACTAGTGTCACGTCTTCCTAGCGTACGGCCCAAAAACAAGCCGCGTAGCCCAAAAGTGCAATCTGGTAGTAAGTACACAATCTGTTCTTTCTTTATTTTAGCTATAACTATTTATTTGATGCTCCGATTTACGAACGAATTTCACCAGTAGATTACTGACGATGAGAGGAACAACATGATATAAGTTTCACTAATAAACGTTGCATAAATCAAATTTTACTGTTAACATGAACATCAATTTACTACTGTATGATAGTAAAACACACACACACACATATATATATATATGGTGGCGTTATTCTACTCCCGAGCATAGAATAGCTATTCTGCACTCCAGTGGGAGAAGTAAATTCATCACGAAATATTTTACTACAGAACAACTGATGAATTTATTGCCGAAGTGCATACAAAGCACACCTAAATCCAATTCGGTAGTAAATCACAAATACATTTTACTATAGAACAACAGATTGAATTACTACCAAATTAGTTACTAGTTCATGTGTTGGTCAACCCAGCTAGTTAATGCGTATTGTAGTTTGTACACGAATCTGTCTCTTCTTTGTTTTTTCATATCTTTCAGTTAATATTGATTTTGGTTTTAAAATTTTACAGTGTTGTATAATATCTCCTCCCTTATCTATGTTAATTTTTTGAGAATTTTTGAAAACGTGTACTTATGGTTTTCATGAATAAGAATAAAGTTCTGCTTGCTGGATCTGTAGTAAAATATTTGAAAATTTCTTAAAAAATTACGACACGTAGCGGAGTTGAGCTTCTACAATCCTGCAAAATTTGAAGACCAAACTCAATCGGATTTTACAGATATGAAAATAACAAAATACCAAATAGCAGCATATATTATCTTTTAGTATAAAAAATAACAATTTACGGTGAAAATTTCTCAAAAAAATTACCACACGTAGGGGAGGTAATATTCTACAACCCTGCAAAATTTCAAAAACAAACTCAATGGGATTTGAGATATATGAAAATAATAAAATACCAAAAAACACCATATACTACATTTTACTATCAAGAAAGCTGCATTTTACTGCCTCTTACTCAATCAGTTACTACATGCTGTACACAACAGCTATATGATATAAACTATATGAAATTCATATGTATAAATTTTCAAAAAATCTCAAAAAAATTATCATACATAGGATATGTGAGATTCTACAACTCTAGAAAATTCGAAGACCAAACTCAATCGCATTTGAAAGATATGAATTGACAAAGCACTAGACAGTGAAAAATCAATAGTCAATCTAATTTGTCTTTTTCATATATTTCAGCTGGTATTGATTTTGATCTTCAAATTTTTAGGGTTGTATAATATCAACTCCCATATCTGTATTAATTGGTTTAGAATTTTTGAAAATGTGTACTGTTGGTTTTCATGAATAAAAATTTAGTTCTGTTTGTCGGACCTGTATTAAATTATTTGGAAAATTCTCAAAAAATTACCACACATAAAGGAGTTTAGATTCTACAATCCTACCAAATTTGAATACAAAACTCAATAGGATTTGAGAGATATGAAAATAACAAAGTGCCAAATAGCAGCATATACTATCTTTTACTATAAAAAAAACTAACACTTTACTGTGAAAAATTCTCAAAAAATTACCACACATAGGGGAGGTGATATCCTACAACCCTGTAAAATTTTAAAACCAAACTCAATGGGATTTGAGAGATATAAAAATAACAATATACTGAACAACAACATATATTACCTTTTGCTGTCAAGAAAGTTGCATTTTACTGTCTCTTACTCAATCTGTTACTAAATGATATACACAACAGCTATATGATATAAAATATATGAAAATCATATGTATATGTTTTCAAATAATCTCACAAAATTACCATATGTAGGATACATGAGCTTCTACAACTCTACAAAATTTGAAAACTAAACTCAATCGCATTTTAAAGATATGAAATTGACAAAGCACTAGACAGTGAAAAATCACTAGTCAACCGAATTTATCTTTTTCATATCTTTCAGCAGGTATTGATTTTGATCTTCAAATTTTTCAGAGTTGTATAATCTCACCTTCCATATTTGTAGTAATTTTTTTAGAATTTTTGAAAATGTGTACTATTTGTCTTCATAAATAAAAATTTAGTTCTCTTAGTCGAAACCGCAGTAAAATATTTGGAAAATTCTCAAAAAATTACCACATATAGGAGAATTTAATTTCTACAATCCCACAAAATTTTAAGACCAAACTCAATCGGATGTGAGAGATATAAAAATAAAAAAGTGCCAAACAACAACGTATACTATCTTTTACTATAAAAAATAACACTTCACTGTGAAAAATTCTCAAAAAATTGCCATACGTAGGGGAGGTGATATTCTACAATCCTGTAAAATTTTAAAACCAAACTCAATAGGATTTGAGAGATATGAAAATAATAAAGTACCAAACAGCAGCATATAATAACTTTTACCGTAAAAAAAGTTTCATTTTATTGCCTCTTACTCAATGTTACTACATGGTGTACACAACAACAATATGGTGTAAAGTCCATAAAAATTATATGTATAAGTTTTCAAATAATCTCAAAAAATTACCATACGTAGGATATGTGAGACTCTACAACTCTACAAAATTTGAAGACCAAACTCAATAGCATTTGAAAGATATGAAATTGACAAAGCACTAGACACTGAAAATCCACTAGTCAACCGAATTTGTATTTTTCATATCTTTTATCTGGTATTAATTTGATCTTCAAATTTTCCAGGGTTGTATAATCTCACATCCCATATCTATAGTAATTTTTTAGAATTTTTGAAAATATGTACTATTGGTTTTCATAAATAAATATTTAGTTCTATTTGTCGGACCCGCAGTAAAATATTTGGAAAATTATCAAACAATTAGCACATGTAGGAGAGCTAAGCCTGTACAATCCTGCAAAATTTAAAAACCAAAATTAATAGGATTTGAGAGATATGAAAATAACAAAGTATAAAACAGCAGCGTATACTATCTTTGAATATAAAAAAATAACACTTTACTGTGAAAAATTCTCAAAAAATGACCACACGTAGGGGAGGTGATATTCTACAACCCTGTAAAATTTCAAAACCAAACTCAATGGTATTTGAGAGATATGAAAATAACAAAGTGCAAACAATAGCATATATTTAATTTTTTGCTGTCAAAAAGCTACATTTTACTACCTCTTACTCAATCTGTTACTACATGGTGTACAAAACAGCTATATGGTATAAACTATATGAAAATCATATGTATCAGTTTTTAGAAAATCTCAAAAAAAATTCATATGTAGGATACGTGAGCTTCTACAACTCTACAAAATTTGAAGACCAAACTCATTTGCATTTTAAAGATATGAAAAATTCGGTTGACAAAGCACTAAACCGTGAAAAACCACTAGTCAATCGAATTTGTCTTTTTCATATCTTTCAACAGGTATTGATTTTGATTTTTAAATTTTTCAGGGTTGTATAATCTCACCTCACATCTCTATAGTAATTGTTTTAGAATTTTTGAAAATGTGTACTATTGGTTTTCATAAATAAAAATTTAGTTACATTTGTTGGACTCGTAGTAAAATATTTGGAAAATTCTCAAAAAATTACCACACGTAGGAGAGCTGAGCTTCTAGAATCCTGCAAAATTTGGAGATCAAACCCAATTGGATTTGAGAGATATGAAAATAATAAAGTGCCAAACAACAGCGTATACTATCTTTTACGATAAAAAAATAACACTTTACTGTGAAAAATGCTCAGAAAATTACCACATGTAGGGGAGGTGATATTCTACAACCCTATAAAATTTCAAAACCAAACTCAATAGGATTTGAGAGATATGAAAATAACAAAGTACCAAATAGCATCATATACTACCTTTTACTGTCAAGAATGCTGTATTTTACTATTTCTTACTCAATCTGTTACTACATGGTGTACACTGTAGCTATATGGTGTAAAGTTTATGAAAATTATATGTATAAATTTTCAAATAATCTCAAAAAATTACCATACGTAGAATACGTGAGATTCTACAACTGTACAAAATTTTAAGACCAAACTCAATCGTATATGAAAGATATGAAATTGACAAAGCACTAGACAGTTAAAAATCACTAGTCAACCGAATTTGTCTTTTTCATATATTTCATTTGGTATTTATTTTGATCTTGAAATTTTTCAGGGTTATATAATCTCACCTCCTATATCTATAGTAATTTTTATAGAATTTTTGAAAATGTGTACTATTGGTTTTCATAAATAAAAATTTTGTTATGTTTGTCGGACCCGTAGTAAATTATTTGGAAAATTCTCAATAAATCACCACACGTATGAGAGCTCAGCGTCTAGAATCCTGCAAAATTTGAAGACCAAATCCAATCGGATTTGAGAGATATGAAAATAACAAAGTGCCAAACAATAGCGTATACTATCTTTTATGTAAAAAATAACACTTTATCGTGAAAATTTCTCAAAAAATTACCATACGTAGGGGAGGTGATATTCTACAACCCTATAAAATTTCAAAACCAAACTCAATAAGATTTGAGAGATATAAAAATAATAATGTACCAAACAACATCATATACTACCTTTTACTGTTAAGAATGCTGCGTTTTACTACCTCTTATTCCGTTTGTCGGCACTGTAGTAAAATTCTATGTAGACAAAAGTAAATATTACTGTAATAGATGATAAAAATCAAATGAGAACCGTTAGTAAAATATTATGCGTCTGTTCAATAGTAAAATCTTACACATATCAGTAATTTAGTTTTCATTTGGCAGTAAACCAGTTTTATCATAAGTTCATAAAAATATATGTATAAATTTTGAAAAATTCTCAAAAAAATACCATACGTAGGGGAGGTGAGATTCTACAACCGTGTAAAATTTGAAATAAAATATCAATCTCATTTGAAAGTTATGGCTAAATCAAAGGAAGAAAGATTCATGTACAAACTAGAAGTATCATTTATTAGTCATTTACTGGTTGGTTGCTACGGACCGTTTCGTTGCGCAGATTAGCTCGGTCGAACCAGATTAAATTGTTGGGGAGTAGAATAGGCTATTCTACATGCAGCTGTAGAATAGCATATATATATATATATGTATGTGTGTGTGTGCGCGCGCATAGTAAAGTCTATATATAAGGATCGTAAAATCTGTTACTAGCCAGGAAAATATGTTACCAGCCAGGAAAATTATTGTTTATTAGCAGACATATCATTTTGTTCCTCTCATTGTTAGTAAGCTACTGGTGAAAACCGTTCGTTAATCAAAGCTACGAATAAAAAGTTATAGCTAAAATAAAGAAAGAACAGGAAACATGTTTATTAATTGGTTTGGCCACGTTACTACTGCAGTAGTTACTACGTTTCCTAGTTTATAAATGAATCTGTTCTTTCTTTATTTTAGCTATAGTTTTTTATTCGATGCTCTGATTCACGAACGAATTTCATCAGTAGATTACTGACGACAAGAGGAACAACATGATATAAGTTTCGCTAATAAACATTGCATAAATCAAATTTTACTACTAAAATGAATACCAATTTACTATTGTATGATAGTGAAATCTATATATAAGGATAGTAAAATCTGTTACCAATCAGAAAAATTATTGTTTATTAGTGAGACTTATATTATTTTGTTCCTCTCACCGTCAGTAAGCTACTGGTGAAAACTGGTCATTAATCGGAGCTACGAATAAAAAGTTATGGCTAAAATAAAGAAAAAACAGATTTATGTACAAACTAAGAAACACATTTATTAGTTGGTTCTTACTATTTCAGCAGTTACTTCGTTTGTTGTTATATAGGGAAATGTAGTAAATAAGATACTAGTGCATGTCTCGGTCCAACTGAGCAATCTAATGTGCTGATTAGTGGGATGCATGGTTCAGCAGTCTATGGCCGACGCTAGACTATGCGCAACTGTAGAATAGCATGTGTATATATGTATGTATGTATACATATGTATATATATATACATATATATGTATCTGTATATATATATATATATGTATCTATATGTATGTAACACCATAGTGTGTGGGCACCATAATCTAAAACGTGTATTTTCCATGTGCATCGCATGTGAAAAAATTGAAATTATTTGAATAACGAGTTTAACTAGTTCAAACAAGTTTGAACTGAAATCCAAAATACAGTAGCCTTTTCGAATGGTAGTTTAATTGTAGGTATGTACTGATCATATATAAATCACCAAAGCATGTGATCTAAATTTGTTCAGAATCTTTGAATTCGAAAATATTTTTTCAAAGGTACGTGTTTTATTTGAATTGTTATATATGTGTATATACCCTAAAACTGAAATTTTGTAAAAAAACCCAAATTTGGCTTCAATTCACGCATTTGAAATCATGGTGCCCCTGACACTGTGGTGTCCCATTCCGGCACCTTTTATATGTATGTTTATATATATACATGTATATATATGTGTGTATATAGGAAAAATACATTCTACTCCTAGGCGTACTTACTCCCACCCGTGATATACCACCTAAACAAATTTGATATATGTAAATTTTTTTAGACATGCTCCTTTTTATGTGCGCATATGAAAGTATTTGCAAAATACACTAAAATATATGGAATCCCTTACAATTTTTTCGTGTAGTTCACGTTAGAGTATTGACGAGTACTCACACCATGGGTACCCCAACGACCCGGAGTGACGAACGGGCTGCCCCAAGTCCGGCTCCGACCAAAGGCCCCGCGGAGCCACGAAGGACGATCGACCCCGACCTAACGAGCTGCCCCAAGCTCGTCCCCGACCCAATGGGGTGTCCGACCCCCGCAGGTCGGACTCCCCACGATCTCTGACCAAGCTGAGGCGATCTCCGCCGAGGGCCAAGTGTCGGGCCTCCACCGGCCATTAGCCACGTACCCTACGAACACGATAGCTTAGAGTGACTATGCGGGGCAGGTGGCTCCTTCCCAAGGTGGTAAGAAGGCTGCCGAAGTCAAGCTCCGGTCTCATCGTCCAGACACGCACGACGTGAAGACGCACTCCCTCCCGAGGCAACGTCAGCGCCTAACAGGCTTGCAGAGGGCTGGTGCGCTATTTCCCAATGAAACGGCAAACTGCTCTGCTCAGTGAGTCCACCAACCCGACGTGGGGGGAAGCGGACGCTGACCAATCGCCAAGACGAAGGACCAGAGCTTCTAGCGTAGATCACCTCATCCTTTCCTCTCCCAACTTCCCATGTAACCTGCCCCCTCCGGCTATATAAAGGAGGCAGGATCCTCTAGGAGAGGGGGGACTCCCTCCTCTCGATCTTCACGAATAGGCTGTTTTCGCTCTCACCCATTTGAGCCCTCAGCTCCCGCTTGTAAAAACTGAGCAGTCATCTGCACCCGTAGCAATATAGCACCACCACACGAACTAGAGTAGGGACGTTTGGCCCGAACCAGTATACATCTTGGACTCCTAAGTCTAACCATTCAAGGAGAGGGAACGCGCGGGCCCTTAGACTTAAAAATCACTCGCCGGTGCTCAAACGCCGACAAGTATCTTATAATTAGTATATGAATGTACTCAAAGTGATAAAGGGGTATTTTAAATTTGTTTAGGTGGCATATCAAAGGTGGGAGTCAGCGCACCCAAGAATCCACACCATCAATATTGCATGGGGATTGGAACCTTCACTCCCATCACCTTTCCTCTCTCCTCACTACACACATCCACATGCAAAATTTATGATATGGATACCTAGTACCATGGTACAAGATCACACCAAATAATTTTAATATATAGTATATGTATGTATATATATAGTATAATTACTTGGGGCACCATGATTCAAAATGAGTATATTCCCCTATGTATTGCATGCCAAATTTTTTGAATTTTTTTGATGTTGAGTTTAACTAGTTCAAACAAGTTTGAACTAAAATTTAAACTAGAGTTTCCCTTTTTGATGATAGTTTGATTGTAGGTATGTGCCGATTTCATATATGAATCAGCAAAGCATGTGATCTAAATTCGTTCAAAATATTTGAATTTGAGTAATTTTTCAAAGGCATGCATTTTATTTAAATTGTTATAGATGAGTATATACCCTAAAAGTAAAATTTTCAAAAAATGTACCCAAATATGGATTGAATTTGCACATTTGAGTTTTAAGGTATATACCCATCTATAACAATTCAAATAAAACACATTCCTTTAAGAAATTATACTTGAATTCAAAGAATTTAGATCACATGCTTGTGCTTTATTGATATATATATATATATATATATATATATATATATTACCTGGGGCACCATAATCCAAAATTGGTATTTCTCCTACGTATTTGCATAAAATTTTTAGGATGTTGAGTTTAACTAGTTTACTAACTAGTTCAAACAAGTTTGAAATGAAATTCAAATTAGAGATTTCTATTTTATATGATAGTTTGATTGTAGATTTGTAGGTATGTGCTGATTTTATATATAAATTATATGCAATCTAAATTCATTCAAATCTTTGAATTTGAGTTTTTTTTCAAAAGTATGTGTTTCATTTGAATTGTTATAGATGGGTACATACCCTAAAACTAAAAGTTTTAAAAAATATACCCGAATTTGGCTTGAATTCACACATTTAAAATTATGGGGCCTAGGCCCCATTGTGCCCCGTTTCGTCGTCCTATACATATATATACATACATACACATATACACACATATACACACACATATATGTATATATATATAGGTATATAGGTATATGTACATACATACATATATACATACATACATACATACATACATACATACATACATACATACATACATACATACATACATACATACATACATACATACATACATACATACATACATACATACATACATACATACATACATACATACATACATACATATAGTATAATTACCTAAGGCACCATGGTGTGTGGGCATCATGATCTAAAAAGGGTATTTTCTCTATATATTTTGATGTGAATTTTTTTGAAATTTTTAGGATGCCGAGTTTAACCAGTTTACTAAGTAGTTCAAATAAGTTTGAACTGAAATTCAAACTAGAGTTTCCCTTTTTGATGATAGTTTGGTTGTAGGTATCTGCTGATTTTATATATAAATCAGCAAAGCATGTGACTCAAACTCGTTCAAAATCTTGGAATTCGAGTATATTTTTTCACAGGTATGCGTTTCATTTGAATTGTTATAGATTGGTATATACCCTAAAACTGAAATTTTTGAAAAATATACTCGAATATGGCTTGAATTCGCGCATTTGAAATCATGGTGCCTGGCCACCATGGTGCCCTATACATACATACATACATACATACATACATACATACATACATACATACATACATACATACATACATACATACATACATACATACATACATACATACATACATACATACATACATACATACATACACGCATGCACGCATACATACACGCATGCATGCATACATACATACATGGGAGTAGAAGTCTCTTTTCTACTCGTGGGAGTAGTTACTCCCTATGCCGTATCTCACAACGTGGGAGTATCTCATGAGCGGAGGGTATGTACATGTAGTATACGAGTATATAAGACTAGCTAGGTGGTATTTAAATTTTTCAGGCGTGGTATGCATATTTTTTAGATATACTTCTTGTTATGTAAGTATATAAATGTATTTGTAAAATATGCTAAAAACTATGTACTCCCTTGCAATTTTTTCACGTGGTTCACATTAGAATATCTTATAATTAGTATATGAGTGTATCCAAAGTGATAAAATAATGTTTCAAGTTCGTTTAGGTGGTATTTCAGATATGGGAGTAACTACACCTGGGAGTAGAAGGTATTTTTTCTATATATACACACACACGGTAGTGTTATTCTACTCCTAAGCATAGAATACCTATTCTGCACTCCGGTCGGAGAAGAGGCACAACGTACTGATTGCTAGCAATGCGGTAGAAAATCATGAATACATTTTACTACAGAACAACAGATGCAATTACTACCAAATCAGTTACTAGTTAATGCGTTGGTCAACCCAACTAGTTAATGCATATTGTAGTTTGTACGTACATGAATCTGTTTCTTTTTTATTTTGGCTATATCTTTTTATTGGTAGCTCAGATTTGCAAATGATTTTTGCAAGTAGCTTGCTGACGATGAGAGGAATAAAATGGTATAAGTATCGCTATTAAAAAGTAATTTTGCTGACTGGTAAAAGAAATTACTACTTTATAACATGAAATTACTACATCTACAACTAAAATTACAATCATACAATATAATTGAAAAATCTTACAAATATTAGTCATTTGGCAGTAAATGTCTGTGAAAACTATATTTACAATTTCTGAAAAATTCTCAAAAATTATCATACGTAGTGGATGTGAGCTTCTAAAGCCTTGTAAAATTTGAATACCAAACTTAGTCACATTTAAAATACATGAAAAGGTCAAATTTACTATTCATCACTGATTAGCGCTTGTTAATTTCATATCTTTCAAATCAGATTGATTTTAGTTTTCAAATTGTGCAGGGATGTAGAATCTCATCTCCCCTGCTTATGGTAATTTTTTAGAATTTTTGAAGACTTGTACATATGATTTTACATGGTTCAAATAGTTTACACAGTATATGTTGCTTTCTACTATCAAAAAATAATATAATACTATCTATTACACAAGTTGTTATCGGGCAAAATACATGAAAATCACATGTATAATTTTTTTAAAATTCTCAAAAATTACCATATTTAGGGGAGGTGAACTTATACAACCCTGTAAAAATTTGAAGACCAAACTCAATCGCATTTGAAAGATATGAAATTGACAAAGCGCTAAACAGTACAAAACCACTATTGAGCTGAATTTGTCTTTTTCATATCTTTCAACTGAGAATTACTTTGGTCATAAAATCTTATAAGCTTGTAGAATCTCTCCTCCCCTACTAATGATAATTTTTTCAGAATTTTTAAAAACATGTACATGTGGTTTTCACAAACAAGAATTTAGTCCTGTTTGTCGGCCCTTTAGTAAAATTATTTAAAGATTCTAAAAAAATCACCATACATATAAAGGAAAATCACCGTATGTATGTATGTATGTATGTATGTATGTATGTATGTATTTATGTATGTATGTATGTATGTATGTACACACACAAACAATCAAACTAGCATATAAAGGAAAATCTAGTTTAAATTTCAGTTCAAACTTATTTGAACTTATTAGTAAACTAGTTAAACTCGATATCCAAAAATTTCAAATTTTTTCACACGTGACATATAGAGGAACTACACGCTTTAGATCACGGTGCTCCTATGTAATTATACTATATATATATATATTGAAGGCTACATGGATGCAACAACATCAACTAGTGTCACGTGTAATCACGACACAAAATGATCGAATATTAATTAAGTAAATTACATTATGGGTCATTAAATTTGTAACGTTAATTTAGTTGGGTTCGGTACTTTGGAATTTAATATTTTGGTTAGTAAGATGCATTAATTGGTTCATTTGTGACTTGCAGGTCACAAACGCACACGATGAACCCTTCTTTTGAGCTTGGTCCTCGTTTGAAAATTTTATATAAATATTAATGATACATAAGAAATATCTAAAAAAAATTCAAAATTTTCTAACGTGGTTTGTACTATTTTTATTTGGTTTAAATTTACCGGTATGGCTTTTATCAAGACAATAGCGCTGTCCGAATTTTTAAAACTTCATGAAGCTTGTTCATCATCTTAAAATTTTATGAGAACATTAGTGATGCATCATAACCATGCACAAAAAATTTCAAAATTTTCTAACGTGGTTTGTTAGCGTTTTATGAAGACATTAGCAATGTTTGAATTTTTAAAAATTCCTCAGATTTGATAATCATCTAATATTTTTATGAGAATATCACTGATGTGGCAGGAACCTACAAAAACAAATTAAAAAAATTTCGACATCATTTGGGCTAATTTTCGTTTGGTGCAATTTTTCTGAGATCTCGGCAAAACCGATCGAAATTCGGTTTTCTCGGTAGAAAAAAATCCAGATTTGAATTTTTTTTTGTATTTCATCCGAAATTTGTCCGAAATTTCTAAATCTTGCCGAGATTTCGTTTTCCAGCCACGGACAAGATTTGGAGCGAAAACGAGATTTCAATCCTTGTTGTGAGCCACCATGCGCACTGCCCAGATGCGAAAATGCCCAAAACAGCTAGAACTAGAACTGCAACTGACGGTATGCATCACGATTCTATGTGTTCATTAATAATTGTTCCCTGCCCTTCCACTCTCTTTGTTCCGCAATTGACACCACGGGAATAAATCAAGACTAGCCGAATTTCTTGCAACTACAATACATATATTTTTATTGAAAACAATTTTGTATTTGTTATACAGCTCTAATACTAATGATTGAAAATATAATTATATTTCTTATACAACTACAACAATTCTAACAGATTTATGGTTAATCTGCATCGTTATAATCTAGATCACCAAAATAAGCGGCGTAGATTGTTCTCTTTTTCTTTGATTAATGTGGGATTAATAGTCCTTGATGGCGAACGTGATGAATTTTTTTATAGTTTCTAATAATTGTTTTGCTAATTTGATGTTACATTCACCAATTATTTGGTGAGGACGCTCTCTCATCGTGACATGTGGCGGCATCCGCTTCCTCCCTCTTTCTTCTCCTCAAGCTCAAAAAATTCCTATATGAAATTCCCCTGAGTTGAATTTCCCAATTCGAATTTTTCTATATGAATTTTTTGGAGTCAAATCTTTCCGATTTGAAATTTTTGTGTTAGAGACAAAAGAAAAGGGGTGGCGGAAACGAGAAAGTAAAAGGGAAGGAAGGGAAGTGGATGGAGAAATGGCACTTTGGCGTCCTTAGATTTTTTAGTTTTGAGTGTAACCTCACACTGGCCGTTATCCTTGCAATATACTGTTAAAGGTAGATAGATAGATGTGCCATCAGTTGCAGCTGTACGTACAGGAGTGCAGTGGAAAAAAAACAAGTGCTTCAATGTTTTTCCTTTTAATATAAATTATATAAATTTTAAAGCAAATAAAAAGATAAATAATCATTATCTATTCTTCGTTTATACTTTAATATTTATACAACTATAAAAAAAAATACAAAACCACCTCCCACAGAAGATGTATCGCGGATTAAGATCGAAAAGTTTCGTTCTTAGATGAAAATGGAGCATGCAACTATACAAGCATACCGAGAAGAATCGACATCTGTGAGATAAGAAAGGCGGTACAATAATACTATGTAAAAGGAACAAGCAGGGATGGGGCCTACCTTCTTATCATTGCAGGAGCAAAGAATTGGAGATTTTGATACCGCGGCGGGCGTCGCGATCACCATGCACGAGCAGCCGGCCGGCCGATCGAGCTTAATCAACCAGCGGACGCCGGACAGGAATCCGGCGCCGTCGCCGTCACGGAGCTTCCTTTGACTAGGCCACAGCGGTTTCTGACGGAATTCTTTCTGGTACGACCCTCCCTCCCCTCGATCGCCAATGTCTACAGGGCTAGACATGGCCAGAGGCGCCATATCTTTCCCGGAGATCCGTCGCCGTCGATCGTTCATCTCATTCCGGCCCCCTCCGCCTTTCCACGGCTATCTTTTTGACCGGGAATATCTTTCTTTCTTTCCTTGCTTGCTCTCCCCAATCCCCATGACCCAAAGAACACTCTAGCGCTAGGGCAAAAGCTATACCTGTCGATGTCAGTCGATGCTCCTATTATGCCTTCCTCCATCTCCATGCACGTACGGCTCCTCCTCTCCTCTTCTTTCCGCCCAGCTAGCTGCTTGTCTCCTCCGGGATAGAGATGAACCATCGATGCTACAAGTCAAAATAGGTGCAAAGACTGAAACTGACAGATGGGCCTAGTTAGCTGCTCGTCGGAGGTGCTTGGAGCTCCAGGCTCCAGGGACGCAGGATCTGGCTAGCTGCGTTGCTTATAAGCGGACTTAGCAATCTGATGTATACCATTGTCGCCAACTTGAGTGAGGCAGAGGCTGAAAAACTCTCGAATTTTGGATCTCGCAAGGTGCACAGCCTATGTATATTCTTGATCAAAATGACGTGAAGAACGCGACGGTCATATTAAACTGTTACTGCTGTACGTGGCGGTGGCATTTACTGACGTCCAAATTGACATCCGTTGAGAGGCTGTCAGGTCGGTCGGCACTGTAGGGCAGCTGGGCAAGTGGTGAGTAGTAACGACATGCTAGCATTTTCCCCTTTCAACTGATGGGGAGATAAGAATTCAGCACTAGTTATCTTCTGTCTTATCCGCCATGCCTAGCACTTTTGGATGAGTGCACATAAACGCCTGCTGATTCCTAGGTGCTAAACCCATGAATTTATTCTTAAATCATCGTCTTAAAATTAAAGACGGAAAAATAGACAGCTTAGATACTAGGATAACTTGGCTTACGAGAAAGTTCAGGTTTATTCGTCAGAATGCAGCAATGGCAGGCGGCCAGTGGGTGCAGTCTAGCGGTCTCTCCTCGTGAAGGTTCTATCTTTCGATCGACACGGCCTATAAATAGCCTCCCCACATCGCCCATCCCCGCCAACCTCGAGGTTTCAGAGACCTTGATCGATCTGCAGTAGGAATCTCAGGAGCGACCAATGGACAGCAGGAGAGAGTCCTCGGAGACCTTGAGGTAAGATGATATAACTAAGAAATGGTACCATTTTCTACTGCATTTGATCCCAGCTAGAAAGGCTACAAGAAGAAAGAAATTAGTGTAGTGCGCCTTGTAATCGGGAGGCTGGGAATTAACTGCTATATATGGAACTAAAAGCATATGTATGTACATCGATGCATGTGTCCCCGCCATCAGGAACAAATGTGCGGCCTGCTTCAGGCAGTACAACAAGATGGAGCACCTTGTGGAGCACATGAAGGTGTCGTACCACTCGGTCCACGAGCCCAAGTGCGGCGTCTGCAGGAAGCACTGCCGCTCACACGAGTCGCTCAGGGAGCATCTCATCGGTAAGACGAAGAAACTGACATGAAAAGATGGCACCGGGAACAGCTGAACAAGCCGCGTTCATGCACACGGCTTATTCTTTCTTTCCTCCATCGTTTCGAGTGTGATCTGATAGACTAATATACATGTTTCTTTGCCTTCATCTCGACAAGGGCCATTGCCCAAGGTCGAATGCGCGCGCGTCTTCAGCGCTCGCGGTTGCAGCCTCTGCCTCAACATCTTCGACAGCCCGACCACCGTCAGATCCCACCGTGCTGCCTGCCAATACTCTCGTGCGGCTCCGGTAACGTTTTTTCTCCACTCTACTCATTCTCGTTTCAGTTTGTTTCAGACACGTATAATCCTTCATTCTCCTGTTATGATGTTGCGTATATAGACACTATAATTATAATCCTTCTCTTGTTTTTATGTTACGTACACACTATAATCCTTCCTGAGGCAAACTCTTATCACTTGCACTTACTTAGCATGAACGAAATAAATCAGAATCTAATGCTTCTTTTTTTGTTTGTTCTTTTACGTGGCCTTGCTGTACCTCAGATGCCTAGGGGTGGCTCAGGTGGGCGTGTGGTTGCCATGGCCTGCAAAATGGTTGGTGGAGGAAGTGACGGCTCACAGGACATTTGTGCAAGAGTGTGCCTTATTGGAGAAGATGAAAACATCATCTTCCAGACCTATGTGAAACCTACAGCACCTGTCACAAACTACAGGTTGGAATCGCTATCCTGCTTACCCGTCTTGGTTACTTCGTCCGTCAAAATTTATAGAACGTATTTCTTTTGGCACATAGACCAATAAGATATTGAAAATGATTAGATTATCCCTAATTATTATCTCTAAGTATTATATTCAATGCATGCATGTCGAGAATATCAAGTAAATCTAGATATTTATTAGGGGTATAAAGGGAACATCATATTAATTTGCATTAAAATATAAAATACGTCCTATATTTATGAACAAGATCGTTCAAACAACAGTAAATGGACGGAGGGAGTACTATCATTTCTAGTTGATGGTAGGAGAGAACTTTTCAGATAATCAAAACCAGTAAGATAACAAACCAAGCAGAAAACATATTGCTTGAAACTGGGCAAGAATATATATGGATAAAAAAATTTCTGAAATGAAAACAATGGTTTTACGGTTTATGATTTATCTGGTCAGGTACGAGGTAACTGGAATAAGGCCAGAGTACTTGAGGGACGCAATGCTACTGAAGGCTGTGCAGAGGAGGATCCAGGACATCCTGTGCAATGGGGAGTCACTGTGGAAGATACGGCCAAGGAGTTCCGGAACGGCAAGGATCCTTGTTGGCCATGGCCTGGACCATGACCTTGAGCGCCTAGGGTTGGAGTACCCGGCATTCATGATCAGGTGAGCAGGACAGGCCGGACAAATAATTTATTAGAACAATCTTTCTTCTTTCTAACCTTCGATTACTGAGCTGTACGGTTCAGGAGTCACAGTTGCCACAGTTGTTTTTATCGTCTTGACAAGACATCTCTCCGCCTGTACAGGGATACTGCAAAATACCCACCACTGATGAAAACGAGCAAGCTGAGCAACTCCTAAAGTACCTTGCACAAGCATATCTTGGGTATGCCACTTGCTATACAATCTCTCTACATCCCTAGTCTTTGCACAATGCTGAAGAGAATGCCCTATCCCATCGTAGGTATGACATCCATACCGGCATTCAGGATCCCTACGAGGACTGCGTTGCAGCAATGAGGTTATACATCAGGATGAGATCACAAGCCCACCCGAGAGACTACGCCTCCGGTTCAGGTGAGGCGCAGAACAACTACCCATCCTGGAGGCAGAGGGAGCTGGAGAGGATGAGCCCAGAAGAACTCTTGGCACTTTCAGGATCAGACTACTACTGCTGGTGCCTGGACTCATAAAACTGATAAGCTAAAGAGAATAAGCCAGGGCCAACAGATGTTGGTTTAGTCATATTCCGTCCATAATAATAATATTTACATATGTATTAAGTATGTTTGGACTTGTGCATGGTGGGATTGAGTATAATGTATAAAACATGTCCTATGTAATGCTATCATATAATATTGTGATTTAGAGCTGTATGGAGTGATATTTACCAGCAATGATATATTGCAAGAGGCTTTCCACGTTGCTTTATGTATCTAAAAAATGACAAAACCAGCACATCAACTATATGCCACACAGGCAAATAAACAGACCTACAGCTTCATATATAATGAACCGGCGTGTCAGACTATCTCAGTACTATACATACATGATCATACTGCAGAAGACAATACCTGTGTAAATCAGTGATGAGTGTACGCACAAACTGTTTAAAAAGTCTTACATCTGGGTCATTGAACTTTCGGCCCTGTTTTTGCATCAGCCGGTGGAAGCTTAGGGTTGGACTCTGCCGGGTTTACCTACTTCACGTTTGTCTTCTCCTCCCGATTTACCTGCTTCGCGTTTGTCTTCTCCTCCGGGTTTTCCTGCTTCGCGTTTTTCTTCTCCTTGGGTTGACTCCTTTTTAACTTGATGAACTCAAGACATTGTCGAATGATTGTCAGCGCGGTGAAATGTGTCTCGAAGTCGTTCTTGATGACAGGAGGATGGCGAACGTTGGGCCCATTGTTGCTCCAGGTGTAGTTCTCGATGAAGTAGACGCAATCTGTTCTGGCCCTGAACGAAACCTCTCGTAGAAGCTCTTCAGCTTGCCTTACTGATCTCACGGCCTTCTTAAAGGTCAATACTATAATCAAATTAAGCCCTATTAACAGATGTTAAGAAACAATCAGATTCAGCCTTGTTAACAGATCTATGTGACAGAAATAAAAGCAATAAAAAGCCCTCTATCTTAGCAGCATCCAACTTTAACATGAGTTTGGATTAAAAAGAGTCATCTTCCAACACACTTGACTCCACATATCTGACTGGTCCGAAGTTGAGAGAAGTATGCGCATATGCTATAGCATTTAGCAGAGCATCCATGTTAATCGATTAGAATAACCACTGAAGGTCACATATAAAAATTGTCATGACACTGCGTAGCAGTCCAAACTAATCATGATACATAGATTCAAAAGAAAATATATATACATTGCAAATATCCGACCAAAGAAAATAACCCATGACAGAACTTTATGGTGTTCCCTCTGCCAACCAAACTTAAAAAATCACAATAAGCTCTTTCGCACTACTCTAAACAGTAAAGTCAACTGGTAACATTAGCAATGATCACTTTTTTCCTATATGGTGCAATGTGCATATTTCTTTACATTAAGAAAGTACAATGCTGATATGTCTACCAATATTAATTCCAATGAGACATCCAGTTGTGTCGACAAAAGCCCCAGATTTGACCATCCACACAGAAGGCTTAGCATGGGGATCGGGGAACATCCTAAAATCCTCCTATTAATATATAAGATGAGGGCTTTGAAATCCCTCTTTTGCGATACAACTCCAGAGGCGCCCTAAGGAGACTCCGAAGGCGGTGACAAGTCTTGGTGAGGGCACCTCCCATCATCATCTCCTCGCCGTCACCGTGGTGGCTGGCCGACGTGACGACAGGGCCTTTCACAGCATCCTCTCCTCCTATCTCTTCTATCCCTCTCTAGTTCTATCGTTGGCGGCCAAGGAGGCGGCTATCGTCTCTGTTGTCGAGCTCAGGTTCATGTGGTGACAAGCGACGGAGATGGTGCGGCTGGTGGTGAAGCTCCACGAGGACCGTCGTGTGTGCTAGCTAGGGCACAAGATCAAGGCGATGCACTTGCAGATCTAGGGTGTTCTCCGTATGTTGTCGAGCGCCGACGGCTGAAACACAACAGTGAGCAGCATCGATGAGGTGATTGTCGCGACGTGGGACGTCGATGCGGTCGTGAACCAATGAGATGGGGCTGGCGTTGCAACCACCTAGTCAGATCAAGACCGAATCCGACCGACCTCTGCTTCCTTCCGTCGGATCAGACCGAATATGCACTTCTCCTTGTCAGATCCGGTCAAATCCAATGAGGTGCGTGCTGGGGTTGTGGTGGCTTGGTGGTTGAAGTAGGCGCGGTGAGATCTTGGTTAGTGATGTCAACTGGGGCAACATAGCGGTTGCGGTGGCATGGGCCTGTCGAGGCAGCATAGTAGGTGATGTTCATGCATAGGTGGTGCATGGTGCTAGCTAGCCCCACCCTCTTGGTGATGCGTCATGGCGGGGGACACGCGTGGTGCTCTAGTCGGTAGAGGACCACGGTGGCGTGGGTGTGCGCCATAACGACATAGTGGTGGTGTATCGCGGCATGTGCGCATGGCGCTCTAGCTAGCGGCAACCCCCTAGATTGAGGGTCACAGCGATGCTGCATCGTGGCAGTGTGGGTGTGTGTCTCGACCACAATGGTGGTGTGTTGTTGCAGGAGTCATGCGTCGGTGGTTCATCGGCGTCGAAACCCTCAATAACAGGTCGGATGGTGGTGGTTGTGGCAGTGGTGCGCCAGTGGGCGGCACAACAGTGTGTAGGTGTTGGAAGTTTCACGCCGACGACCTCCGCGCCCTCTACAGGTTGGTGCGTTGTGTCGGGGACGTCAGTGGCGCCTTCGACTTGCAGCATCGTTATTGTTGAGCTCGAGTGCGTGTGACTTGTGGGGCACGGCGGCGGCGGCGGCTAAGGATCCTGTTTTATCGTTGCTCCACAAGTTGTTAGTCTAGTTGGTGTAATTGATGTCTAGGGGAGCTTCCAGGTTTGGGACTCATTCTCCAATGTTGGTGTCTCCCTTGTTGTGGCTGGTGGTCGGTATCTATGTAATTTCCTCTCTGAAGGTTACCGTTATATTGTCTTCTTCTAAAATGAATGGCAGAGATATATATACATATACATATGTATATGTATATGTATATGTATGTATATATAAGATGAGCTGCTAGTGCAGGAATTTGTTAAGTTAATACCAAATCATTTTTATTAGGTCTAACAGCATCAGACAGGTAATGGGTTTTCACTTTTTCTAAAAAAAAGAGATGTCTTTGATGGTGTGGCATGAAACTACGAAAGCACTACTACTCCAACTTCCAAGAGACGGTTGCATCAACTGATATTCTTGTCCTACAGTACTTTTGATCATGGTGTGTTATATGTACCACCATAATGTTGATCAAAAGATTGACATGAATAACTGTGACTTAAATTACCTCATATCAACTTAAGTTTCATTGCAAGAGTGCAATATAAAACTGACCAACAGAAACAACAAATATATTAGATTGAACTATTCATGAATTGTTATAGACACAAGAGACAATCAAACAGAATAACAAGCAGAACGAAATTGAACTAGTATCATCTTCTAGCATAAACAAACATGGTTGAATAACAAGCTGACCTTAATTGAATTTAACTAGTAGTATCTTCTAGCATCCGAGATGCCTACGTGAAAGTATAATCACAAAAATTGAAGGGGCTCCATGGTCGGATTCATGGATTGAATGCTACTGCTGCATTGGTTGGGCCGCAACCGCAAGCCGGGAGTTCGTCATTGCTGGTGTCACGGCCTCACGGGGCCAAGGCCCTATATAAACAGTGAGACAACAAGCCACGTGACAAGTTCTAGAACCTTCTAGTAGCGTACTGACCTTTCGCTCTCACGGCGGCAGAGATCTCCGGCAGGCGCTTCACGGCTGCGTTCCGGTCCTTAGCGGGCGCGTCGCACCGCAGCACCATCACCACGCACTCCGGGTCCGCGCCGTTGATCTCCCTCTCGATGTCGTCCCTCGTGAACCTCGCCGCCTCGGGGAGCGGCGGCCCGTCCAGCAGCTCCACCGCCGCTTCCTCCGCCACTATTTCCCCGTCGGTCACGGAAACCACCGCCTTCACCCTCCTCAGCTTCCTCGTGCCGTCGGACCCCCGCCCGGCGGCGATGCCTCCGAGCGCAGCAGCAGCGGGCCCTCCTCGGCGGCGAGCGCGGCACGCCGTGTTCACCAGCGAGCTCTTTCCGTGGCCCCGGAACCCCGTGATCAGCACGGACGGCGGCGGGGCATCGTCCTCTCCTTGATCGCCCTCGACGTTGCCGTCCTCGTTGCTGGAGACAAGGGCGGTGATGGCCTCGCGGATATCCCGGCGGAGGGAGTCTACGGCGTCATCCCGGCGGAGGCATCTCATCGCAATGAGCGCCAACACGCCGGCGGCGGTCGCGGCGGCGATCTTGAGGAGGAGGGGCAGCCGTGGTATGTGCATTCAGGAGGGGAGGTGAGGGCCTTTTTTAATAATAGATTTTGCGAGGATTGTAGCGGATAGAATCATACACCCGTATTACGATTACTATTCCGTAACGCCGCAACGCCAAATTTTCGTTGAGATTTGGAAGGGGTGTTGGGACAATAAAGTTTTATCTGTTAGATGAAGCTGCATGGCGAGGAAGAATGGAATATATGATTTGTACATCATTGCAAAGTACAAACTAGGCATGCACTATTAGAAGCTAATACAAAACAAGTCTTGATTGTTGAGAATAACCTAATTAGATGCCAGTCTTGGTTTAAGTGAGTACAGAATGTGTGTTGCGTGGTGCTTTCATCCTCGGATGCTCTCTCAAAAATTAAACTGCACCATTGTTCAAGCAACGCAGTGAGCAGTGGAGCAATGATGGTATATGCAAATCAAATCCGCAAATTGCTCTAGAAATTGTACTTTGCAACTTTTTTGAGGGCATAAAGGCATTTCCCACTGCTCTACTTATAACACAACTGTAGTCTGACAAGCAAAATAATTTTAGGAGGTGGTTCAACCCATCGCTATTTGAAAGCTACATAAATATTAAAAAATTAGACGAAAGTTAGATGGTAAATTTTTAACCCTTCGTTTGCTTCGAGATTCGTGTAATTTGTATCGGAAGAGTGGTGTATAGAAGCACTACTCAAATATTTTTTAATTCACTTTCTTCGAGATTGGTGCAACTTGTATGGAAGAATGGTGTATAGAAGTACTACTCAAATCTATACCCCTTTATAATGTACTTAAGCAATTTTTTCTACGTCTATCCTAAATAATGCACCTCATTAGAGATGGCTCAATGTTCGTGCACCCAGCAAAACGTCCCCAGAAACTTGCATTCATCAAAATGAACGTCTCAGATCTTTTCTCAGTTTTACTCACCCACATCCGATGGCCATTATTTAGTGTGTCTAATCATCCCTGTGGCCCACAACAGATCTCCCCCACCTACATATTTGGAAGGAGAGCGAATTAAACAAGGAAATAAATAAGGAGGATCCGCATGCAAGGAAACAGACTTGAATTTTTCTTGGCCAAAATTGTACGTACTACATATTTGGAAGGAGGGTGAATCAAACAAGGAAATAAACAGGAGGATCCGTATGCAAGGAAACAAGACTTGAATTTTTATTGTCCTAGCATTGTGATCGTATTTTTTTGAATATGACCCTTCTCGGACTTTTTACGGATCTAGCCCCATAGAGCCTAATTTGGTATACGGAGAGCGCTGAATTTTTGTTTTATTTTTATCTAAGGAACCAACGTGCAGTGAGTCTTGATTAATTTTTACAATTTTTTCTCATGCGAACCGTGGCCGTGAAACCTTTATTTAATTTTATCTTTTTCCTTGCGGATCCAGCTGGTCGGCGAAGATTTATTTTTCCATATTTTTCAAAATCATCCCTGTGGCTCCACAATAGACCTTCCTCACCTCCAAAGATCAACAAGGAAAAGGAAACAAACGTCTTGAAATCAAGGAAAAGGAAACAAACGTCTGAAAAGGAAAGGACCATACATTACATTACGTCTTTGGGAAAAGGAACCGGGAGATGGGGCGGCCAGCGGCGAGAGAAACCAGCAGTCTGCAATGGCTCCACTTGTCGCCATCGGTGGCTTTGCCGACGGCGAGGAGGTTCTTGGTCAGCGACCTCACGGCCACCGTGCCTCGGCAAATTTATAATTTATTTTTTTTAAAAAAATAATTTTATTAAGTACAAAATAATCGAAAGTTTTTTTTTAGAATTTTTTAACCTAATGTGCTATCTTTTTCAAAAATCCTTCTATATTTAAAAAAAAATGAAGGCAACTCACCTGTAGTTTATTCTAGCTGCAGCCCAGACCAGATAAGCTTCTTCTCTTCCCTCCCTCCATTAAAGCAAGAAAGAAGCTCCAAAACTCCATCAATCCCGTACCAAATCTCCTCTTTCCATCTATGGTGTTAATTCCCCAAATTTCGTGCTCTATTGCCAAAATTTTCTCTCAATCTGATTTGATCCCAAATTATGGTTTTCATAAATATGCTTGTTTCGGGGCTATAAAAGCCGGCGAGCTCTCCTCCACCCCATCGCATTGCGTAAATCCCCAAGTGCTCCCTCTTGTAAAGATCGCCGGATTTTGGAGGTAACCCAAGCCATCACCGTCATCTTTCCCGGCGAAATTCACCGCAACCGTGACTCCTCCTCATGCAGCGCCGGTCTTGGCGATCTCGCCGCACTGATCTTGACCCACTACGACCGGCCGGCCACCCCTGGCCTTCCCTCCCCCTTGCGCTGGCCAAGCCCAGAGAGCACGCTGTGCTATCTGTGAAGCTGCAAAAAAAATAATCTAAAATCAGAAAATTCTTTTTTCTTTCTCTTTCTTGATTTAAAATCTTTTGGGAGCCCGTTTTCGCCCATTCGACCTCCATTTAGTTCCGTTTTTCTTTCTAAATTCATTTAAAATTCTAAATTTCTCTTTTATTATTAAGTGTTGTATTCATACTTATCTTCTCATTTAATTGATAAGCGGGTGTACTGCCGTCGTAGCGTTAGCACAGGCACTATACTAGTATTTTTTAATAAGCCATGATTACACATGGATACATTATTTAGATAGAGTAACTATCTTTTGTCCTTAAAGAAAGAGATTGTCTTTTGAGTTCGAACTATTTAATCGATTTTTTTTTCTTTTTAAAAAAACTGGGTGACAATTGATCAGTTTCTTGCGCCCTGTTTGATGAGCAAGTGCTCACTATTTTGCTCTGGAATGTGTATATCACTGTTTTAAACACGTGGTGTGAACATTGCTCCTCGCATTGGCACAGGGAGCCGAGGCAGCGGAGCGAAGGCCGGAAGAAGATGCATTTCTCTGGGAGGTTCTTTGCTTTGCTTTGCTTGTTTTGGATGGGCATGTTGTGCCGTAAGGAACTTGCTTCTTTTGCTCACATCACATGGAAAGAACTTGATGACCCTTTTGGCAGCGTTTAGCCTCCCTCACGAGGACACGAAAAGGATCCGATGCGGTGATGCTTCTTCCTTTTTCACGGTTTTAGGCGGAAGAAAATTCTACGAGGGAGGGCCCAAAACATCAACATTAGAAGCCACATTTCAGATTGTGACACCTGGCACTGGCACCGATCTCGAGATAACATCCTTCTCTTCCCATGGAAGCCTCTTTTTTTCTTTTTCTAGGCCCAACATTTATTTTTTGCAAAGGAGATCCTCTTTTCAATAAATTTATAAAAATAGCTTCTTCCTCTACATGGAAGGCGCAATGGGTGACACGCCACGGCAAAATTCTTACCATCAAAATGCACTAAGTAATCAACTTATTTAATTAATCAATCACTTAATTAACTACCTAATTAATTAATTACCTCATTTACCTTTCGAAAATAATGAAGTGACCTAAAGTGGGTAATACTCCTGGCAGCGCAACCCAGAGTTCCCAGATCAGGCAAGGGCCTGTTTGGGGTCATGCTTGACTTTGGGCTAAAAGCTCCCCAAACAAAGATGATCGCAGCAAAATTGAAAGCTAAGCCACGATGAAGCACCCTCAAAAGGTGCAGCCGCTGAGGAGAAGCTTTTCAGCTGTGACTTCGCTTGACCGTCTCCGATCTCGCTCACTCTGCCTCCCCGACCTCCGCCACCCTGTCTCGCCACCTTCACGTCACCTCTCCACTCGTCCGCCGCTGTGCTTCGCTAGGTTACTGCCTCCCCGCTCGGTTGCCCCCAAAATTCTGATTCTGTGAGCTGTTTGCCAAATGGCATAACAAGAAAAGCCATAGCCGCCCGACTACAATTGCTGCTACCAAAGAAACCTAAAGCGACTTTTCAAATTGTAATTGACCCTCCAAACAGGCCCAACGTAACGCGGCTCCAAGTAGACGGCTGGAATTGAGTCGGGTCTCACATTTTAACATCTATTTTCCTTCTATTTTGAGAAATGGCTTCGGCTAAAAACTAATTTCAAAAATGATTTTTTTCCTGTGACAATACGAATAACAGTAAGTATAATATTTTTGATTCAGAAGGGCTGGGGCTAAGAAATGGGCCAGCTCAATAGGACTAAGTGTATGTGAGATAACTTCTCTCCGAACTTTGACCTTTTGCCTAGTGCCATCCCTCCTAGTGCTAAAGACCATATACCTCAGCATCATTCGTCCATGTGACGACCCGCATAATTAGATCAAAATAATGATGGTAATCTTGTTATTAATCTTGAATTAATTACACTGATATAAGTATATTAGCTAACAAAACATCGAGCGGGCCCGACGCTTTATCAGTTAATACGCCGAATTCAGAGTGTTGCAGTAGAACATTAATTAGAGACTTAAAGGAAACTTATTACATTTCTAATCACGCAGGTGTACAATCTTACAGATTCTTCACCTATCTTATCATAATAATTACAACAAAAATTTAATACACATTTATTCTACATTATACTCCGGATAGCGGTAGCTTCCACAGAAAGACCGCTACTCCACTCGATCCTCCGAGTAGTCTTCCGCCTTCTAGTCACACTGGTCACGTGGGTGACTAGCCATCCACTCCTCCTTGGTGCATCCATAGTTCTCGAGTCTAAGAAAAGAGGGAAGTATACAAGGGTGAGTACAAAGATGTACTCAGCAAGCATTAATAACAAAATGCAACTTATGAGTCTTGTAATCCGAAACCATTACCGGTTCCATTCCATAAATACCTTCCTCAAGACTTTTATCGAAAATAGGTTTTATTAAAAAAATATTGTGTTTCGATTTTTATTTGTGAAATTGCTACTAGCACTGTATATGAGGCAGATTAACTTCCGTAGCCTCCAATCTAGGAGAAATGCATGAATTCATGATTTTACCCTGCGCAGATTTTGTATCACTTTACCCATAGTGAACCCGACCATAGTCAAGAACCCAGAATGTTTACCATTATTCTGGTATTTAGATCTCCAACCCTGACCACCTACCAATTATACTCTATACCGATTCGGTGGCACTATTACATGGGATGGCCAGTTGTACTCTTTCTCAAAATCAAAGATACTCATATACCGTGACCACCAGTTGTGATACAACACGAATCAGTGGTACTAAGACATGGGGTGGCCAGTTGAACTCCTCAAAATCGGAGTTTCTCAACCTTTGGCTTTAGAATATAGCACCAAATAACCATTATCGGTTATTATTGTGCCCCTCACTATGCTTCCGGCGTACCCAGCTTCACACTTCTTACTTACCCAATATGAAGATCAAGCACCATCATAGGATAACCCTTTCTGGTTGTTTCCACACACTGTGGTTGATACGATTTAATACGGCTCATTGCCCGAGTGTAGTGGTGTTATCTTTATATCATAACCCCGTAGAGGGCCCTCCAACAAGTGCTCCCTCTTGGCACCCTCTACCCACCACATATTTACCTCACCTCGACCTCACCGTCGGGTGAGTTAGATCAACAATCACAATTGCATCGGCAGTTTGCTAAGAATCAAACAACCGATTTAGGTTTTTCTTAAAACACATTTTACCATACACCAATGATACCACATATATTCCAAATAAATTTGCTGATATGAAATTAATCATGGTCATGGATGTTTGCTCGATTTTGATCAAAATATTCGTCTTCACCCGCTTCTTCGATCTGCGGTCCAATTAGATTTAATTCACGAAATTACATAAATGCCATATTTAGTGGCGTATAAATTTTACATGTTTTAAGGTGCTCAACCTGCACTTCTTTTATTTTAAGATTTGTAAATTTTACGTTGCGATTTTTAGGACTTCCTTTGATTTTTTTTCATCGTGCTTTATTTATTGGTTTGACCAACTGCAATTATCGCTTTTAATGGATTCCAACCGATTTGACTAATTTAAAATCTTGTATGGATACGATAATTTTATTTTGGCGATTTACTAAAATTTCAATTTTGTTGTATTTCTCTTTTCTTTTCTCTTATTTTATTTTTCTAATATTTTATTAGTTGCGATGCTTTCTGCGTTTATTAACGTATAAATCGCGTTGAGATTATTTTACGTGGTTAGTTAGTCAAATTTACGCGTTTCGAAAATTTTTCCCATTGTCCTATTTTTCTCTTTGTTTTTATTCTTTTTCTTTTTCTTCTTCCTTTTCTTTTCTTCCTTTTTCTTTTCTCTCTTTCCTTGCCGACCTTATCCATTCGGCCTCCTTTCTGTCTTCCTCATCCATGCCCCATTTTTCCTGCTCCCTCCTCTTGTTCTCCCGTGCAGCTGCCGATTTGGTCGGCCTCCTGGCGCCGACACCGGCCACCGCCGCCGCCGCCGCCGTTTGGCTTCTTCGGCCTGGCCTTCCCCGGCCCTCTCTCTTTCTCCTTCTCGACGGCCTTTCCGCCTCACTGGCCCATCCGAGAGCTCCGCCCCGGCCTGCTCTTGCCAAGCCACCCATGGGCGGCCCTGGCTTGGGCCCCCGCCTCTGCGCTGCACCAGTGGCGGTGCCTTGAGAGCGCACACGTGCCTACTGGCCCGTGCCCCCACGCCGATCGACGCTGGCTCACCCGTGGCCGGCTGCGGTTGCTTCACCGACTCCTCTCCCTCACCCCTATGGCCCGGTCCAGCCATCTGGTGGCTATCCCTGAGCTTGATTGCTTGCCCTTTGTGGCCGATTCAGCCTGCACTCCACTGCCATGGCTTCAGCCAACTTGGTTCTTGCTAGGGTTTGGTACACCCGAGGTCTCTTTGTGATTTTGCATTAATTTTATCTTTTTATTGTGTTCTATGCTGCAAAATTAAATGTTAAGTTTCGCAGTCTATGATGATTATTTGGCTAATGCGCTGGGTTGGGCGGCACCACGTCGATACCCTTAACCTACCGTGTGCCGGGAGCATGTGCGGGTTATTGGGGGCGCACGGCGCAACCCCGCATGCTAGCTACTAAGACCATTTAATTGTTTACTTCCATTTTCATTTCCTACTTCATTTTCTCTACTGCTATGGCTATGATGCTCTACTGGGATAATGAGGAAATGGGTGAATACCTAGGGTTGGGAAATAAAAATGCAGTGCAGATGAAAAGAGGTTGGTGCTGGTGATGGGGCTGCAGAGGTGGTTGTGCTCCTCTTGTGGCTCTGCCCTTGTGCTCCTCCTTTTGTTGCTCTTCTGGCTCCTGGAGGGTGGGCTCTGGCTCTGATGGTCTCCTTGCCTTTTGGCTCTTGAGACTCCTTGTGGCCTTCTGGTTGATCTTGAACTTCTAGCTCTTGCTTGATCTCTGGTGTGTTTGTGTGGCTTGGTGATGTTGTTTTGGATGGCTTGGTTATGATGTGCTTTACTGGAGGTGGCTGAGGGGCTTTACCTTATATGGTCTGGGGTATGAACCTTACGAGTGAAGTTTGTGGACTTCTGGCTAGAGGGAGTGAACTTTGAGCTGTCCTTTATTTACAGTACTTTATGTTTATCTCTTTTGACTGTGCAAAAATTTACTAATTGACTAAGGGCACTGATCAAAAACTACCGTGCAATATTTTAAAATACGCATGTCTATGGCTTAAAACATGTTTGTATAATTGCCAAATGATGTTAAATAATTCATAAGAGGTGCCGATTTGGTTCGGATGAATCTAGTACCTCAGTGAGCAATACTAAATTATACCGGACTGACGGCAATTCTAACTTTAATTATTTTATTCACTTTCTTTCTGCTATATTAATTTGCTACATTAGCTGATGACAGACACTTTTATTAATGTGCAGACCTAGCGAAGAATTCGGACACGAGAAGATTTTAGAATCTTGTAGGATTTTTATTTCTGCTCTATAATTAATCATTCATGTAAATTGTGTTGCAATTTGTAATTCAAATTTTTATGCAATGCAATATATTCAGTTGTACCGACTTGTAATAACTTATATATGCAATTAATTATTGTTGCTTGATTTTATTTGATGACTGTTAATTTAATTTAACATGCTATTTAAGTTAATGAGATTCACGGTTGTTTCCGTGCAATTGTGCTAGCGCTGAGAAAAGAGGAGTGTCTGAAATTAGTTTAGCTACTTCTAGAAATAGAACGAAAAAAAGACCAAAATAAGCAAAAGTCTCTCACTTTCACGACTTTTCAGTCGTCCATAAAAACTGTCCATCACAGGAAGCCCAAGAAGATTTTTTTTGGAAGAATACAAGACGATATATATAGCCCACATATATCACACTCACGTATCGTATAGGCACATCTTCTACACATATTAAAGAACTTATTAAAGAACTAATTCTCGTTGAATGCACACAAGTGTATACATTTATTTTCATTAGCATAAGCGTGCGCGTCTGAGAAATGGAACACGGCGGGCGACCGCTCGACAGCTTCGGTTCAGGAAGCCTTAGAAGATTAGGTCCACTAGTAGATATGCGCGCTACGCTGCGCCGGTTATGAGAACAGTCATCTGTCGAAGATCAAGTAGAGAAATTTGTGAATAAATAGGGCATAAAATCGCCAATGAATCATAGTTCTTACGCAACACACATAACCAGTTTCTTCATAGCTAACCCCAAAACTAATCACATCCAAGGAATTAAACTAAGAAAACCTCGGCTAAATCCACGATATGGACATGATGATCCATCTATAATGGAAGTTTCCATTACGCGAACAATTTAACTATCGAAAGGAATAAACAACACCTAACAATCTATCTATAATGGAGTGCTCCTAATATAATGGGCTAAAGAGCAAAACTCTAATGCTCCAAGGATCACCTAACCATGATAGGAAATAGTAGAAAGTTAGAAAATGAGGAATTGGCCTAACAATTTACATATCCAACTGGAGGTAGAATAAAACACAAACACGATGCTAGAAGTAGTATAGATAATGATAAGCACTGCCCACCCAAAAACGTGAATCGAGCTACACCATCATCATCTTTGAGACAGAATATATACTTTGGGCTATAGTATTCTATGTACACAATATAAAAATTAGTCTTACAACAAGAGAGGATTGTACATTTCTCTAAGCGTATCTCAAAGACTGGCACTTTGTGCTCCTAGATTTTCCAGTTGCCTCTGTGTTGAGAAGTCAAATTAGTTTTTCTCAGTATAAATCAAGGCTAGATAAAATGTATGTCAGGTAAGAGGAAATATTGCACATACCAAACTTTCTTTAAGGGATCCAGCAATAGCATCTTCATTCCCATAAAAGGACATGATAGCAATCCACATAATCAGAAGCGCAAAATCTATTTGCGACATATTACAGCAATGTGTAACTATGCGGAGACAGCAATTAAAAACAGGTTTGGGGTCCATTGTGATGCAGATCTAAAAGGGCAGTTTCCATCACATTAATCCAAGTGGCCAACAAATCCATAACAGCAGCCTGCCAAACATAGAAAACACCTGAATTAACACACAGTTGGTAAAATACTCCTCACCACTATTAGATAAGATTAGCATATCCCATATGCCAAAGCTTTCTTTAGTAGCGATGATTAAAGCGAGCATTGCATTGTTGGATGCTCGAGAACATACCATATGGGAATTCCTTGTTCCTTCTCCATGAATCTCGATGCTATCACGAGCCCGAGTCATGTAGCGATACAATTATCGAAGAGAATGCTTTTGAGTCGAACACAGGAGTAACGCTTCGGTAATAAAACAAACGCTCAAAAAAATTGCACCGAACCCAAGAATCTGGCTTGAACTAACTATATTACATCATCCTAGAAAATCATAGCTTATACTTTCATATGTCAAATCAAGCATTGAGGGGCATACAGTTTCGTAGTAATCCATGACAACTACACCTGCATAACTTGGTTGCGGATGGCTAGATAGAGCAGATTTTTGCAAGTCGGCACTGTTCCTATCAAAAGCGTAAAATGCGTTATCATAAACAAATATGATATATGTCATCTAGCAAATCAGTACAAAGCTTTAGGAAAACCCCTTGTATGATGCATACACCATATCTTTTCACATGCTATACTGAACAAAATTTCAATTTCAATAGGAACAAGCTGATGACATGAAGTAATAGAGAGGGGAAAAAGGTCAAATTAGATTCACCTTAAGATCTAGCCATTGTTCTTGTAGATTCCTGATGCATGAAGGAATTGGAAAAAGGAATAGTAAGGCTATTCAACACTTAATGGCAGCTACAAGAACAAGCTGAGAGACTGAAAACTCACGGCCCACTGGGTCAGGAGAAAAAACCACAAGAGAGCCAAATGGGTATCCTGCACGATGATGATGCATCTGAGACATGACAGTACACAAATGAGCAAACCTTGCCTGATTTTGGAAAAAAGACGAAAATATGAGCTTTTAGTTGTACAATGTGTTTTCCCTTGGGTGTGATAAATCTAGCTAACTTACATGATTTCTAGGTACTGATAGTTGCTGTGTTAATGGAATGTAAAAAGGTTGCAATACAAATACATTCCATCAGTTGCGGATAGCTAAAGTGGAGGTGGTAAATCATTAACAGCGATTCTGATGTATATCTTTATCTCAAATAGGTGTTCGAATAGGCCGGCTCTACATCCACCAATTGCTCCCACCAGTCTCAGCATGTTTAGTTATTTCCATAGCGTGGCTTTCACATTGCGTTGCATTACGCAATAATACACAAGGACCAAAACAATTATCCCTCTTGGATATCTATCTCCCAAACACGCATAACCATAAAAAGCAATAACAATAACCATATGCCTCAACGATGGCCAAAAGAGTATCAGTTTATTAAAGAAACATTTCTCAATGCAAAGAAAACATGAACCGATTATGTGCAGACAATAGGAACCATTTGCTTTTAGACCGCTACCCGCTTCATCAGATACCATTATTCCTAATATGAGGAAAACCGGCTAGGTAGGAATCAGTAGCAAAGAAAAGAGCCACATAGAACATGACGTGTATTTTAGTTTCGAAGAATTGGATACAACGACTGTATTGTTCATATTGTATGAATAAGATAGATAGATATTGAATGGTTTGAACAGCGTTAGGACTTACACCGGGCACAATAACGTGACCCTCCGTGTGATCAATAGGTTGATTGTCGGTACCAGCGGAAGGCGATTGCTCTGGCTCGCATGCACTCTGTCCAAATCCGGTTCTTGCTCAGAGTACATGCTCTCTTTATTGACCAACGCCACTTTACATCGAGGAAGGAGAGATCGAGTTGATTCTCTAACAATATAAAACCGTAGCGCAGTGATGCAAGATCCTCTGAGCGAAAGGGACGCAATGGCTATACATGGTCAAGCAAAGGCGCAAGGACAGCACATAGGTAAGTAAGGAGAAAAGGGTAGATTAAGGAAGCTAGAGAAATATACCTGCAATGGTAGATCTGAAGAAGGGACCACATTAGGCATTGGTAGTGTCGCGGCCTCGGTAAGGTGGTCTCCATCGGTTTCTCCGTTAGTAGGTACTTGGAAAAACCAAAGATCGCAAAGACCAAGGCAATTGAAGGCCCAAAACATGGCAAAATCAAAAGCGAAGCGGAGGATACACAATGAACCGAGAGCAACGAAAAACAAATTAGAACAACACCAACAAAACAAAAGGAGCGAGGTTCACCGAAGGCGAAACCAAGGCAAAAAGCAGCGCTATGTAGGAGAAGAAGGCAAATGCTCACCGCGAACCAAACTATGCAGGAAGAGCATGTGAGGCAAGGGCCAAGAACAAAGAGAATCAAATCAGAACAAGACGGAGAGAACAAAAGGCGCGAGCTCCGGCCTAGAAGCCGAAACTAAGGCAAAAACGACGACCCGGAAGAAAAAGAAATAACATTAGCGAAAGAGCAGTCGGAATCAACAACAACGCAGTGAATTAGCAAAGGAGCAACCGAAATCAATTAGGGGAAAAGAGGGAGAAACCTGAGAGAGCATGAGTGGAGGAAGCGAGGAGGAGTGGATGGCGACGTGGAGAGCTCCGGAACAACAACAACGCAGCGAATCAGCAAAGGAGCAACCGAAATCATTTAGGCATTGGTAGTGTCGCGGCCTCGGACAAGGTGGTCTCCATTGGTTGGGGCACGGCCGGCGCCGACGCACTGGACGCAAACCTCTGCACCAAACACCGTCGGCGGAAATCCGGACCAAGCAGCGAAGACTACAACGGCGAGAAGCGGCAAAACCGCGACCCTTTAAGGGCCATCGTCGGGAGCATGGCGGCGCCGACGGACGAACGGAGCGCTAGCGGCGGCGTGAAGGGAGGAAAAGGATGACGGACGGAATCTTGGCGGCGGCGTGAAGGATCGCGGAGAGGTGCGGCGCAGCAAGCACGATTAGGCGCAAGAACTGCGAGGCGTCTGGCGCTGCTCTACACTCGATGCACGATTGGCGCAAGAACTGCGGGGCGTGTGGGGCGCTGCTCTACACTCGATGGACTCGACGGGGAATAGCGAGAACCGGGAGGGCCTTTCCGCACAGCCGAACGACGTGGCATTGGCGAGAGCTCGCGGATTCCTTCACCTATTAGGATGGTAATATTCTACGTGAGTTTAATACTCCTTACGCTGAGATTTGGTTGGATTGAAATAACTAGAATAGATATTACTAACTCATGTTAGCTTACTTTAAATCTTATGCTTGGCAACAAACTTAATTAGATAGTGTAAAAAGTTAATAACTGTTTTGCCTTGATTACGTGGATCGGAGTACTTAGATTTAGAAAAGAGGAGTCGAAAATTAATTACAGTTAGCTTATTATACATCCTTTCGCTAGCCTAATCCAGGTAATTGGGCTAGATGGCTTGAAACGATTCGAGCAAGTTAGACTAATTAAGGGCATTCTCAGTGCTTAATTTCTATAAATTGCATTTAAATATACCATATCATATAGAAATAACTCTAGATATAACCTTGCCAGTACATAATATCTAGCAAATACCGTACTTGATTAATTTCTTCACTGCTACCTCACATCTTCTCTCCCCTTCGTACCAATCCCCATCACTAACTTGGTTTTCTCCATTGAGTTGTATCTTGGATGAGAAACAACTATACTCCCTCTCTTCGTTAAGTCACTTTCTATATCAGGTTTTATCGTACTTAGTATTTTATAGAAACTGATTACATCGTTTTATTGAGAGTACCCTAAGTAACTTCTCTCGCTAGTGTTTGGTGATTTAAATCTAACCCTGAACCAAATGCAGCGTTAGGTGGAACTTTTCCGGGTTCTAGACAAAATTCACCTATGCTCCATGATCATTTACCGGCGCCCGACATAGACTAATGATTGGATATATATATATATATATAAAGCCACTCCGGAAGAAGTTAATAGTGTGCTTCTAATGCAAGTCCTCGTCTGACCACTAGGTTCACAAACCCGTGAAAAATCACTCGGTTTTCGCTGTTTTTGATCTTATCGCGCCAGCTCGAGATTCAAAACCGTTCGATAAACCAATCTAATTTTAAAAAAAATTGAAAAAAAATTATTTGTTGAAAACCGTTGAAAAACCGCGGTTTTCTCAAAAAAACCACTCGAAAAACCGTTTCCCTTGAACATTCAATTGGTCGGCTGGTTTTTCACGAAAACCTAGCGGTTTTCGATTTTTTTTTAAAAAAATAATTTCTTAACCCTTCGGTTTCTGATAGTTTTCAAGCGGTTTTTCGAGTGATTTTTGCGGTTCTCACGATTTCGATTTTTGCGATTTTTTACGGTTTCGATTTTGTGAATCCTGCTGGCCACTCCTGCATTGTTGGAGTTCGGCTCCAATTTTTTCTGTGTTGTTAGAGTATCATCACAGGTTGATCTTGAGCATCTTCACCACAACCACCACCAAAATCAATCCTTGGTAGCTTTAATTGGCCCGTTGGTATCCACGCTTGATACCATCGTTGCTTTGCTTGACCGAATTGATCGATCGGCACACTTTTAACCAATCTTTTGTTTCTTGAAAACAGGAGCAAGCTGGGGTTATACATATGCACCGCCTATTTGGACCCTGTTTGGGGTTTAAAGCCAATTTCGGCTTTTAAAAAACCACTAAGCCCTCAAACGGGTTGGTTTTCAAACAGTTTTAGGCGTAAATCAGAAACCACATATAACTAGTAAAAATCAAAAGACAAATATCCTGTTTGGAGGGTTGTTAAGATAGCTTCAGCTTCGAAAAAGCTAATAAGTCCTCCAAACAGCTCAACTTTTAAGTGTCTTTTGGTATAAACTAGAAGCTATATATAACTAGCTAAAGTCAAAAGCTAGGTTGAACCTACTTTTACAACTTATTGCTAAGGAGAATCAACTATTTGCCAAACAACATTTCATAAAAAACTATGGTTGCTTTTCAATCCATAAAACTAAAAAACAGCTTTTCATAAAATGCTACGGCTCCCGTAAACTAGGCCTTTATATATAGCCTCTTATTCACACATTCAATGCTCTCCTATTCTATCTCTTTTTTAGTAGAACTCTATCTCTTTAATCTTCATACCTTAATCAGACCTTATTATTTCCTACATCTCTGCGACTGCTCTTCTGCACATGAGATACTTTAGTAGAATTATTTTTAATTTTAAAAAATAATATACCAAAATTTTTTTACAAATATACCTATATTATCATTTGAAAAGACGACAGAGGTCTATTTTGTCGTAGATTGAATTGGCAGACGGATTATTTTATTATGGATTCATTTGGTCGACAAGGTTAAGGCTTATGTCGCCATTTGAAATGTCAATAAAACCCTATCGCCAATTCAAATAGTGGTAGAGGTGTATTTTTGTAATTTTTTGATGTATTATTTTTGTTTTTTTTAAAAAAAATATATTATTTTTAAAAATAATCTAGACCTAACACAACCGACGATGTAGATCTTTCTCTTTTTTAAAAAATTTGTATATTTTTGGATTTTATATATCATGGAGTTTGTTTCCAGTTTTGGGTTGGAATTTGTATAGAAATACAATTAGTAATTTTTATTTACTTTTTTATTCTAAATTTAGATATTTAGGGATTTTAATTTTAAATTTGTATAAAAATCAAATCTAATTTTTCTTTGATTTTTTTAAAATTTACATATTATTGGATTGCACGTGATATGAAGTTTTTTTTATATAGTTTTAGGTTTGAACCGTATACAAATCAAACTTGTGTTTTTGTTTGTTTCCTTTTTAATTCATAATTTAAGCTATTTAGGGATTTTGCTTTGGCGTTCATATGGAAATAAAATTGCTAATTTTATTTTATTTTTATTCAAATTTCGTGGAAATCAAATTGCTAATTTGTTATTTTTATTCAAAATTTCAGTTATTTTTATTATACTTGGCATTGACTCTTTCTTTAATCCAAATCGTTATAATTTAGGTCCGTCAGATGGACAAATAAATCTTCTCTTTTCCCTCCAAAGAATTTTTAGCCCTTCAGAGAAAATTTAATAATATAAAAGATTGCGTGCATATCTCTTTAAACCTGAAAGATCGAAAAAGGCGACTAGAGGGGGGTGAATAGGAGCCAAATAAAATTTTCGAATAAACTCTCCCCCTAAAATTCAAACCACCAAAAGACCAGAAAGACAATGCCTTTGGTCGGGTATTTACAGACGGATGAACAAGACCCCACCTAGAGAGGTCGGATGAACATACCGGAATAAATAATGTTCGGTGAACAGACTTCACCCAACACTGGTCGGATGAACAGTACTCCCGACCTGAAGTGGTCGGATGAACAGTACCCCGACCTGCGGAGGTCGAATGAACAGTACTTGGGTGAATAGTGTTCGGGTGAACAGTAAAACCAGCACGATCTCAAAAACAGAAATCAATGTAGCTTTTGATCGGCTGATCCAAAAACAGTGAAAATTGGTGTGCACCTCCCAAAGGATGTCAGGAACCTATTTCAATCAACAATCGAAGGAATTAATACCAAGGTTCCGTCCTTTTTAGTTTAACAAATGCAACACCAAAAACAGAGTCACGAACACAGACTTCACCCCTAACTTGCTGGTGGGAGTTGATGGTCAGAAATCCTTAGATGACTCTTCACAAATCATAGCAAGTAAGTACACGAAGAAACAACCCTTCAAACAAATAGAAACACTATCTGAAAACTAGGCACAGAAATTGGTTTCTTGCAAAACTGAATAGAAGAGGTTGTAGATTGCCTAGATGATTGGGATATGATCTATAGAAGATTCATCCAGCAATCTTTCATCCTTGGCAACAAGAACCAGAAGCCAATCAAGACTAAAGAACTGCAAGTCACACGTTTACGCACTTTAAGAACACACAGATTTACAACTTGCAGCAAGAACGTAAGGATTGCCTAAAAGATTGAAAGCACCGAATCCAGAGAAGAGTTCATCAATCATGAATTTCAACAAAGACTCAATAGCATGTAGAAGGAGATGAGGCAAATCCAAATTACGTAAGGTAAATTGCAAGTAAGTAAATGCGGAATTTAGATAACAGAATTCAAGTGCGTAATGTAAATACGTAAGAGAAATGAAACAAGAATATAAATGAAGAACATTTCATTTCTGGAAGGGGAGGTATACAAAGCCTCACAACAAAGTGGGCAAAGCTCAAATGAGCAGCAAAAACCTCAGAACCTTCAAAACCTTCAAAGAGGGGAGGCTGCCCCTACCCCTCTATTTATAGTGACCTGGGATCAATTCCCACCTTTGGATGTCCTGCTTCAATCCTAAGCCAACATCCAAGAGCCAGATTTGATCCTTACCGTCACTCTAAACAACTCTCAACTACTCACGTAGACTTTCCTCACTGCTCACCCCAAGGAGACACCCTCTCCCTGTCTATTCATAGTAGGCTTGGAACACCTACCATCCTTGGATGAGCCTCTAAACCCTAGAGCACTCCATCAAGGGTGAGATTTTACCCACTCACAAAGCTATGCATGGGCTCACTCGAAACCCAACAACCCAACGGTTTTGCACGCTTTCAACTCACACTAACTTGACCCGCTTCTCTATCTTCTTGACCGCGATCCAACGGTCCTCCTTGATCGAGCGGCTCAAGTTAGCATCTCATCCATTCCTTTGTCTTCTCGGCTTGCAGCTACTCCTGGCCTCAGTCATCTTTAGCGACACCTTGATCATCTGGACCTCAGCTCTCCCAGCCTAGTCCTGATCCCCTTCGCCTCACCATGACCTAGCTCCAAAGTCCTGCAACCATCATAGACAAGGAAACCACATCACATAGCAATGTCCAACAACACATATCCATCTCAACGAAAAGATATACACTATCTTTGACCGGCAAAAAACCCCGACTACACGTGGTCTGACCACTGGTCTCCATACCGACCAACCATGGTCTGACCACTGGTCTCCATCCCGACCAACCATGGTCCGACCACTCGAGGTCTGTTCACTGGTCTCCGACTCAATCACTCGGAGTCTCAACCACTCGGAGTTGGACGACCCAACCACTCGGGGTCGGACGACTGGTCTGCAACACAGCCAAAGCCCCGACCACTCAGGTCGGACGACCCGACCACTCGGGGTCGGACGACTGGTCTGCAACACAGTCAAAGCCCCGACCACTCAGGTCGGACGACCCGACCACTCGAGTCGACGGTAGTCTCCAACCATAACTCAAATTGCTCTAGCTCGAAAAACAATCCAAATCAAACTCAAACTTGAGCACACCTTGCTCAAATAAAATCAAATACTCATCACAAACATGGATGGACCTCCACATGGTCCTTCAAACCCCGAATAAGCAACGCAGGGTATTTAGTAGAATTTGTTGCCAAAAAGTAGGCAATAATTTACAAATTAAAATTTCCTTCTACTCCCCAAGTGCTGTGGCACTCGTAATCTTGTATCTCTGCCAACAATCTCACTAATTGCATGTCGGGGAGAAGACAATTTTTTCAGGGATGTCAAGTCCAGAGGGCTTTGCGGTGTGGTAGGTTGGGGGGCGGTAGGTCTGCGCTTCACGGGCGCGCGCACTGTATGTTGTAGACGGTTAATAGGTTCGCACTCCAAGCCACTCGTTTGCAGCAGCAGCAGTCTAGTAGGGCTCACTACCAGTTTTCCGCTGTTAATTTGTGTCATCGATCCATGCCCATGAGGAGAGCGGCACAGCAAGCGATCCGGCCCCGGTCATGCACAATAGAGGTGGGCACTGGGCCGGGCTATTTTGGGCCGGCCCGAGGCACGCTCGACCAGCCCGACCCGGCCGGGACGACACTGTTTCAAAAGGACCGGGCCGGTCCGGTACGGTTGTCCGGGCGTGCGGCCCGCTAATCGAAAGCACGATGGCGGCCCGCCCGGCGCGCGGCTGATGGGTCGTGCTTTCGGGCCAAGCGCGCCGTCGGCGTGCAACACGCAGCAGGGAGCCCGTGGCAGCGCTGGCGACGCGGCGAACCAGCGACAACGCAGCGAGCTTCTCACCTCCCATGCCGCATCGCGTCCGCCTCGACAGTGAGTAGAGGAGGAGCTCGAGTGCTCGACCCGTCTGCGGTGGGAGAGGAGAGGAGGCAGCTGGTGAGGCGGTAGGGAGGTGAGACGGAGCGGGAAGACAAGGCGGAGGGGAGGTGGAAGCCGGGCGGAGGGACCGAGGAGGTGGGCCGTGGCGTGGGCTCGAGGAAAAGGGGAGAGAGTATGCGAGGAGCCAAGGATAATACATGTGATGGTGTAATGTACTCATGCATACGAATGTGCATGTATTGCCATTTAGTATGCACTAATCGATTGTTTATTTTTTGACTATATATATGTTTATAGCGATGCCTTTGTCGATATCTTCCATAATCTCCTACATCAATGCCAACTAGGCTATATATTCATTGCATCTGTAGCCTTGTATATCGCACACTACTACAAGTAACCCGGGTCCTTTTCTCTCATCGCAATAGTGTAAATGGGCTGGGTGCAGGCGACACGACGCACGAAACGCGAACCGAAAGCGCAAATGGGCGTGCACAGCTCACCGAAGACGAGCCGGGCCACCCGCAAGACGACGGCCGTCGCGCGCGGCACGGTTTAGGCCCGGCGGCGATGGGCCCGTGCCGGGCCGGCCCGGCACGGCACGACGCCCACCTCTATGCACAATGCACCCGCGACGAGGAGCCTTCGTGTATGCCACGTTCTTTTGCTACACCGCCGTGTAATTACAATGGGGCTAGTTCCGTACAGATCGGATCACTCTGACAGTGGGTTGACTCGCATGCTACGCCTAGAACTGGAGTTTGGTATAAAATCATTTTATTTATTATTTAAATAGTTATTTTAAATTCAAGCAAACGAACTACCGTGGAGTCGAGAACATTTTTTCGCTTAAAATGAGCTCATTAACCATCGAGACCTAACGAGCTTTTATGCCGGCCTGTCTGCGCCTGAGCTGCTCTGTTTTGTTCTGCAGCGTCCCTTTGCTGCAAGGAGACCGTCGGCGTGTTCTACAAGGGCGGCGAGTACGCCGAGCGGAACCCGAACTTCATCGGCTGTGTGGAGCACGCGCTCGGCATCTGCGGCTGGCTCGAGTCGGAGGGCCACCAGTACATCGTCACCGACGACAAGGACGGCCCCAACTGCGGTGACCATCCCATCACTTCCAATTACTTACGATTCACGAGACATTAATTCCACTTTCCATCTATCGGTTAGTTACTACGTCGTAGAGCACTAACCATACTGTCGCGTTGCATTCTTGGCGCGCGCAGAGCTGGAGAAGGCCGCACATCGCGGACGCGCCGTCGTCGTCACAAGGCCGTTCCACCCGCGTACGTGACCGCGGGCGGATCAAGCGCCCCAAGAACCTGGAGCTGCCTCTCACGGTGGGGATCGGCTCCGACCATATCGAGCTGCCGGCGGCCGCGGCCGCGGGGCTGACGGCCGCCGAGGTCGCCGGCAGCAACACCGTCTCGGTGGCCTAGGACCAGCTCACGCGCATCCTCATCCTCATGCGCAACTCCCTGCCAAGGCCATCACCGGGGAGTGAAACGTCGCCCGCGTCGCGTACCGGGCGTACGACATGGAGGACAAGACGGTGGGCACTGCCGGAGCAGGCCGGATTGACCCGGCGCTGGAGAAGGAGCTCGGCGCCAGGTTCGAGGAGGGGCTCGACGCCATGCTGCCCAAGTGCGACGTCGTCGTTCTCAACATGCCCCTCACCGAGAAGACAAAGTAAGTTTCGAGACTGGCGCGGATGATCTCGTCGTTTTCTTCCTTCACATTTACGTATGTACCAGATGTTCCATGTCAGAACTTGCAACTTCAAGATACATGCCACGATCAAGATACTCATGATTTCATGAGTAACTGAACTCTCCTGTTCTGATCAGGATACGGCGGCGACGTGTGGCACCCGCAGCCGGCGCCCAAGGACCACCGTGGCGCTACATGCTGAACAACGCCATGACCCCTCACATCTCCGGCAATACCATCGATGCCCAGGTCAGTTTGCAGAATTTTTTTTAAAATAATACATTTTTTTATTTAAATTGCAAAAATATACCACGATCTCAAAAAATTGCAAAA
>JAYEVK010000376.1:0-41955 GCA_036346275.1 Otatea glauca | reverse complement strand
CGATTCTAATCAGCGATCGCGGTGGATGCCAACAACGAGTTCTCTTGGTTGCGTTGGCGTCGTGGAGGAAAACACGGAGAGTCTGATCGGTTCCTTGAAAGAGTGAAGTCGCGATTGTTCTCGCAGGCACGATGTTTGTGTCATCCATGACCAGGCATGCGGGTCGCTAAGGGCGATCGTGGATATGCAACAAGGGTCGCGCGTCGTGGGAGCGACAAGTGGCGGATCTGAGGAGCGGTGGTGCATGAGGCACATGGGTGCCAATTTTTCCGTCGATTCGGAACAAGGAGCTTATGAACATGTTCAGCGCTGTGCAAATAGAACCAGCGGAGGAAGTTCGGCGCTTTGGAAGGCGTTGGGCGAACTAGCGAAGAAGCAATCAATGGATCGCGAGGTACCGCTAGTTCATCAAGGAACCCGATGGTGTACCATGAGCAAGGAGAGGACCCACGGCCTTATGTGCGCTACCGCGGACCCCGAACATCCGGCGTGGGCGGTACGGCATAAAGAGTTTCACCGATTAGATACGACATGAGCCTTTGGATAAATGGTCATACGCACGACGAGGCGGCTCGCGTTATGGGATCATGACAACGAACTGGCGGAGATTTACAAGCTAGGTAATGAAAGGAACCGGATGCCTTCCATTGGTGGGTATAGTTGAGGTGTCTTATTAGGGACACAGAGATATTTCATTGAGCGATACAAGACCTCCACGGCATGTATGTCGGACAATCGATCGTCTTACTCAGCTGTTGTGTCTACCTACATGTCCAAGAAAACAAGAAAGGCGCGGACACATCGGGTTACACCGAGAGTGGCGTGGAGCGGAGATACCACGTGCCTGCGGTGACCGAGGTCGCGGGTGCCAGCCGAGAGGACTTCCATCTGTGCATACTCCGAGCGGTGATTGCGAGTGCTCTGCCGTAACCACGCTCTTTGCACTTGCCGGTGCTCGCACGTCATTGCCGCAACCGTCGAGGCGCATCAATCCTGTCGTCCGTTCATCTCCCGTACTACTACAAGCGAGCGTTCTCAACACGTGGCATCATGAGGTGTACGGTACCGAGTGGATGGATCGTTCACAAATTTCCCTCTGGGACCATCGATGGGTACCGGACATCCGAATGTTGAAGATGAAGGTCGGTGTCGAAGGACAAGGCGCATTTGGAGCGATATGGACGAGTGCGAGGCGCGTCGCAACGCGGATAATGTAACTTTCCATGTTGTTCCCATCTTGTATTTTTCAATGGACCGTAAGTTGTAATGTACGTTGTAATGTTCGATGTAATTTTCAATGTACTAGTAAGTTGTTGTTCGCATCATGTAATTCTCCGATGTTCCAGTTAGTACCTACGAGGATAATGTAATTCTCGACGTTGTGTGCCTCGTCGAACATGTCTTTGTCTTCGTATGTTTACAATCTGAGTTTTTTGGCTCTCCGCACTTCCGGTTGTATTGTTTGTTGAGTATGGTACAATTCGTTATTTCACATTTCATTTTGTGTGCACATGTAATTCTTGATAAATCTGTTGTATTTGCTTTGTAATGAGCCGCGATGGCACGACCTTGCCTCGAATGCTGGGCGTGACCGTCGATGCGACCCACCGGTCTAGGTACTCCGCGAGAGGAGAACCGAGAGCTAGGGCCACCGACCTCGGGTGCCCGGGAGCCGCCGCGTCGACCCACGCGGGTTCCACGATGGTGTGAGCGCTTGCACTCTTTACGCATACGCATGCCACCGTGAATGCAATTCTAACGACGCATTGCACTACATGCGAGGTTGCGGCCGGTGGCTTACTTCCTCTTTGTACGATGGTGGAGCGGTGGCGCCCGTTAGCGGGCAAGGAGGTCCCGCGGTTCGGGTACGACCGGTCCCTGCTGGCCGCACTCGTGGACCGGTGGAGACCGGAGACGCACACGTTCCACCTTGATGCGGAGAGATGGCTCGACGCTGCGGGCGTGTCGTACCTCTTAGGCCTCCCTGTGCGGGTCCAGCGATCGTGCCGCACGACGCCTCGGTCACGTGGCACGCCGAGTTGTCCGCGCGTTTAGCGAGGTCTGCGCGGCACCCCGGCAGCCCCTACCACTTCTTAGGAGGTGGCGCGCCACGGACCGGCGGCAGCGCGTGGTGGCTTCGATTCACGGTGAGTACCTCTTTCTTTGAGAATTAAAATAAAGCGCCAAGTTCTTTGGTAATATTTGTTGCGAACAGCTGCAGCTCGAGCTTCTCCACCGCACGCGGAGGAGGCGGGCGTGGCCACCACTTGGAGGCATACCTCCTGTTGTTGTTCGGTTGGGTGATGTTCCGTCCTCCCACGGAACACGGTGGACCGTCACCGATCGAAATCGCCCGGACATCGCCGACACCCGGTGGATGAGGTAACACACTCGGTTCCAATCTCGTCTCGGAGCACGTCTAACTCCCCTTGTAAACAGTGATGCGGTGGTCGTGGGCCTCGGTGTGCTTGCGCGACGTCTGAGAGGTCCATGCGGCGGCCGTCTCACGGGCGAGCACGGCGCGCGATGTCGCCGCGTCCTACTCCTCGGTTGTAGGTCTTGGGAGCGTTTCTCCGTCGGCGGGCTGTTGTTGACACGACACCGTACCGAGGAGCTTTACGGAGACGACCGTGGGTCGCCACCATGGGCCACCTTCGGGTCCGGCGATGTATGCTCCCTCGTATCTTTTCCCCACTAACGCGCTTGAATAACCTTCGCCATTTCTTATTTCCTCGCGGCGGAGGTTCGCGCGCCGGCGGTGAGAGGTCCTATCGGGGAGTTCGTTCGGAGTTCGACCGCCTCCATGGCGAGGATGTGCGGTGGGCGCCATACACCGCGACGACGTCCACGCCCGAGCACCTCCGCGGGGTCTCCGTGCTTTGCGCGTGAGATGAGGCCTTTGGCTCACCCGTAAGGTGCTCGTCTTTGACCTTTAATGTCGAGGAGTACTCCCGCCGAGTCTCTGCGGCGATTCGGCTGTTCGATCCTTTCCTTTGCCGCCTCGTCACGTTGTCGACGTGGCGCTCACAGTACTTGCCCCGATCCTACTACTCCGCATCTTTGCGAAATTAATGTGGTGTGTACTTACTGCTTTTGCATTGCGAGATGACCGGATGGGTCTTTGCGGTGGGCTCTCGATTCAGCGCCGTATGCGAGCCATGGGCCGTCACGATGGGGCCGCGACTCGGCGAGAGGTCATCGAGACCCGGCCGTGCGACCATGACATGTCGATCGATTACATGGAGTGGTTCGCCCGCAAGCACTTTCGCCTCGGTGGGTACACACCAAAGCCGTGACGTCGCCGCGGCGGGCATCGGTAGCGGACACGTACCCTTCACGGATGTCCCGGAGGACAACGCCTTAATAAGTGTCGCAATCGAACTTACATGGGCACGTCTTTTCATGTAACTTACGTAATACCAATCGGCGTTACATGCGGACTCAGCTCTTGGCGGAGATTGAGGTGGAGGTGTGTCCATGTTGACGCGCCTAGAGGGGGCATCACGGTGACCACCGTAGTCCGAGATGGCTTGGGTCGGGTCCTCGGACGGTGAGGCGGTTGGCTCGGCAGCCACCCCGCCGAGGGCGCGAGAGCGTCGGCGGACGTAGCACACCACGCCACCGCCGCTGACACCTCGCCTACCCCGGTGCCTCGTCCGCCCCACGCACCGCGGGGGGGACGGTGGGCTAACGAGGCTCCTTCCGCGTCTCGCCCTACCCGTCGGTTCCTCGCTCGCTCTCACGCAGCAGCCGGTGGGGGCCGATGGTGAGATGCTCCTTCCGCGTCTCGCCTACTCGCCGGTTCCTCGCTACGCTCCCACACAGCGGCGGTGGGGCGGTGGGGCTGCGAGGCTCCTCGTCGTCCGCGCCCAGCGGGACCCGGTGGTTTCGGCGACCCTTTCGGCAACACGAGTTCGACACGGAGGAGTACCTTTCGACCGACTACCTCGACCCTCTCGGCTCTCGGATGCGCCGCCACAGACTTGGCCTCGCCGCCGCGACTACTTCTACGCTGCGCCGCAGGCCGACCTAGGAGGGACGTCCGTCGCCGTCGCCACTCACCTACCCCACGGGCGATTAGGAAGCGTGGCGTGATTGACTTGTTGTGCGGATGTATTTTGTAATGGCTTTACGTTCAAGAACACATTGTATAACTCCCGAGTTAGTAACATGACAGCGTTATCACTATAAATTGTTCAAATCATTTATGCATTGCTTGCCTATGCCACACGACGTGACAACACACCAACGTTTGGTGCACCTATTGCCTCTAGTAAGGCGATCGCCTAATGTGAGGCGATCGCCCTTATATGGGCGATCGCCCAAATATGAGGCGATCGCTCCATACCCGGCGATATCTCGCCCTTTATAACATTCGTTCTCACAAGCGGTCGCAAAGAATAGCGGGAGAAAGAATAGAGGTGAGCATCAATCGAAAATGCCGAGGCGTGCAAGTGCAAAGGGTAAGGGAAGGCAAAGGAAGAAGCAAGTGCATGCCGCGAATTTAGCGTGCCAAGATCTCTTCCTACCTCGTGGTAGTAGTAGCACCCATGTGTATGTGCGGAGATCTTTGCAGGCTTGTCCGCTCTTGGGAAATTTCAACTTGGAAGAGGAGGTATTGGAAGTGCCGCAACTACGCCTTGATCCGTGGAGAAGAGCTGAAGGATCGCCGCATGGTAACAATCGTGCGGGTTACATAATATTTTGAATGAAACTTTGCTAATTTACGTTTCATGCAGTCACCTCCATCCATGTGTGAATTTGAGTATTGGTTTGATACGGAGATCAACCCGAGGACCAACGGCTTCTTGACCAAGCCAGCCGTGGCAGGATGAGTTAACGCGGCGGTTTCAAGAACAACGCGATGCCGCACGCGAGAGGCATGTAGGAAGGAAGCGGAGGAGAAGGAGGCCGAGAGAGAGGAAGCGAGAGAGGGCGTGCGTGCAGAAGAAGCCGCGAGGCATGGGCGAATGGAAGTGGCCTCGAAGCACTCGATGACGTCTGGTGTTAACTTTGGTTTTCTTTGTTCGTGGTACTCCTTTTAGTTTCAAGTCGTAATAAAGTGCGACCCAACCTTCAAGAGTATGCTCACTGTCCGGAGGGCTCGTATATGTCCTCTTGCTCCAGCTTGTCCCAAATGATGTTATTTTTCTCCATCGAGATAGGTTATAGCATTTTAAGTTAAATCGATTTGATTTCATCGAGTTTTACCATCGTTATGCGAAGATACGGCCATTTTGATGTTTTACCGATTGCATGTTCGGACAACAATAAAATAGTGCAGCCTAAAGTGACATCTAAATATTTTTACATAATTGTAACCTATGCAAGCCCAAGAATGCAACAAAATTGGTTCTGTCAAGTTTTGAGGTCGTTCAGACATTATTCTAACTGCTTAAACAATGAATGTTATAAAGGGTTTAAACTAGCCATCTTTGATTCAAAATGCAATCATATTTAGATATTTTTGCAAAAATGAAGTGCATAAGGTTGTAGTAACTTATTCTATTTATTTCATGAATTATAGATCAACACACATTATAATTCCTTCACAATCCACAGTTAGAGCCTAGCATTCGAACTCAAATAAAAATATTTTTCTGCAAACAACACATGTATTTTTATTTTACACTCTAATTCTTCATTCCAAAATTTAAATTTAGAAACAAGTTTCATTTAATTTGGACACTCCTATCAAAAGTTATGGGGTTTATATTAAAAGGCATATAGTAATTACAAAACAAAACTAAAAAAAGCATGCTCCTGCCGCCTCAGATCGGAGACAGGGGCCCACCGACAGCGCCGTTTGGCGACGGCGAGGCGAAATCACCGTGTATGGGCGATCGCCCCACACGGCGACGGAGGCATTTCCGTAATTTTTTTTTCGGACGCATAGTTTTGAAAAAAAGAATAAAAAAATATTAAACAAAAAAAATTCGGGGAGAAGGGAAAGGGTGGGTGGGCCGACTTGGGCCATGCAGGCCAATGGAGAAGGGGAAGGCTGGATGGGCTGGTGGGCTAGAAAGAGAAAGGCCGAGAGGAAAATGATTTCGGTCCCGAAATAGATATTTACGATTTTAATTCGTTTTCCTTTTTAAATAATTTCAGAAATATATTTTGTTTTATAGAAAGTATCGAATGGAGTTAAAAAATTCTATAAAAATTGTAAAAAATCCTTTATAACATTTTAAACTTATAAAAATTATTTCAAGCAACATTTTGGTTTTGCTTTTCTCTAGTAAATTATTTATTTAAATCTAAAAATAGTAAAAATCATTAATTAAATGCTAAAAATTCATAAAATCCGAATTAAATGCTCAATTAAATATTTTGCAAATTTGTAGGGTGTTACGGTCTCTAATTATTGTTTCTGCTGCAACACTCTGAACACGATATATTAACTGTAAAACGTCAGGTGCGCTAGATGTTTTGATTAGTTAGGATCTATTTGTTTTAACTTTTGATTCTGGATTCTGGTATCAAATACAGAATAAAAAACAAACAGTTTGATTCTAGAAACCGATTCTCACAATCCAGCCCACCCATATACACTAGAATCCACAATCCATTTCATATGTGCTTTTGGATTCCAGCTTATGGAGAATCAGCTTTTCGAGAATTCAAAACTAAAACAAACAGGCCTTTAGTATACCGAGATTCGTGTAATTACCTCAGAGTAGTGGTGGTGTTACTGTCATTATCTTAGACTAATTATACGGGTCATCACAGATTATGATGTTATGAAATTATTGTACAAAACTATAGAGCTGTACGTATAAAATATGTACTCATATAGAAAATTTTCTAATTCTGTCTCTGCTAACAGACTTGGCGTCTGCTATGATCCATGCTTAGCCTTACATAGCCTTTGATTTTCCGGTTGAGGCTTTATTTGAAACATGGGAATCCTCGTATTCTTGCGGGAAATTGAACCGTCTCACGTGAAATTCACGTCAAATTTCTGCTTTGGTTGGTTGCTTGATTGTACAGCCAAACCATATGCATGCACCCGTTTGAAATGTTCTTGGCAGTTGATAGGCTCAACTCCAGTCGGCGATCGCGACAAGCCGACAACTGAATGACTCGGCTTTGCAAAACCACTGCTGGTAACTTTCAGATGGGCGTGGTACGCACCACGATATGGCTGGCTGTTGCAAGTTGCACGTGCTGTGAACTATGAAGACCGTGGAGTTGAACGAAAGACGGTAAAGCAGCGGATCCCACACATTAATGACAGACCGCTTCTCACTTTGACGAACGTTACCATCTGTGTACCTGTCACTGTTGGAAAGCGTCCGCGGTAGACTTTTTTTTCCTCTATCGAAACAGCACGAGCAGTCAATAGTCGTCGACGCCGAAATTTGGAACTTGTATGCATGTGTTTGTATCAAAATTTAACAGATAGGGTTAGAATCGGCTGTCCAAGATCAACAAGATACGACCAGGATACAGATTGAAGATATTTGAAAACGGAACATATTGTTAAGGAAAGCACCATCCAAATAGAGGCTGATACGGATTCTACTCCTAACGTGTTGTACCAGGACTCTATCGGCCAATGGGTATAAAAGAGGTCTAGAGGTGATAAGAAAAGCTGTCCAGAGCCAACCAACCAATTCGTGTCTACTTTTCATCTACTTTTCCGTCGACTACGAGTAGTTCTTGTAATTTAGTCTTTGTAATTCGATCTTGATCAATAAAGTTGCGCATCGCCGATTGTTGATCTTCTTCAAATTACGCCTCAGGTTTGATTTATTCTGATTTTGTTGCGCATCGCCTTCTTCAGAATCGATCTGCCTTTATCCTCTGATTAGCCTTAATCGGCTACTTAGATCTATTCTGATACCTTGATCTTGATCGGCTTCAAGCTGATTGATCGTTACGATCGGCTTTGAGAGAATTTTATCCTCTGATTAGCTTTAATCGGCTAATTAGATCTATTATGATACCTTGATCTTGATCGGCTTCAAGCTGATTGAGTCTAAGCCGATTGATCCCAACGATCGGCTTCGAATGAACTTTATAACTTTTACCTTGTTGATTATAGGTCAAATCGACTGGCACGTTCTTGAACCAGGTGTTCGTCTGGTGTGCTGCTGTTAGAAACCCTACTTCAAGTTTTTGACGTCAACAATAGATTTAGCTGCAATACAAAGGGTTACGTGTAATTAGGCGTTACAAATTCGGAACTTGAACTGACAAAGCAATTCGAAAGTTCTTGTAGCCGTCAGGGATCAAATACAGGGCTGCACGCCCATAGTATTCTTGTATTGACGTTTGGTCGCAAGGAATTAGCAGTGGAAAGTGGATAGGTCCAAAGAGAGGGGTCACTGGTCAGCAACAACAATAAATAAGAACACCGACCTGAGTTCCACGTTAATCAGCTGCGAATGTTGGATGAAAATAAAGAAGTCTCTTATGTCAATTTAAGATAAACATATTAATGGTATATCTATCAATTTATTGCCAACCAAATTCTTGCAATATTCGGTTCTCTATTTTTATAACTTAGTTTGCTATAATCAAACAAATTGAATCAGGGTGAGACAAAAAAAATCAGACAATGAGTCAATAGACTGTCATAAAGAGATTAGGCATTGGGGCAATTTATAGTGAGTCCGAGCGATCAGTTGGCGTCTTGGAGACTGGTTCGTCGATTCGTCCTCCACTTGAGTCGTCCTGGCCCCGAGGCTCCAAGCAACCGAGCCGAGGAGCAATCGGCCGCCGGGCATCTGTGTTCCCCGCCCACGCCACGTGATGCGCGTCCTCCCTCGAGTCGCCCGTAACCCCATGGACATGCTCGCCGACGCCATTACCTGCGCGGCCTCGCCGCCGCGAGCTCATCTTCTTGGTTGCCTACCATCCCCGGCGGCCCGCCCTCGGCTTCGACTCTTGACTCCGGGTCTCCAGCGGTGCCGAGACAAGTGCTCGCGAGTCGGCCGGCCAGCCTCCACGTGGCCACGCCTGTGTGTCTGCCTCCATCGTCCGCGATCACACGACACCAACACAACCGTGGCGTGAAGTGGAACGGAGCACAACTCTTCATCTCTCCTGTGCGGGCTGCGGCACTACAGAGAAAGAAGGCTGGTACCAGGTGAAAGCCCATGACACTTAAGCCCATGACTAGTTTTGATGGTCAATGTAGTCTATACCCCTTTATAATATACCTAAACATTCTTTTCTACGTTCACCCTAAATAATGCACCTCACTAGAGATGGTCTAACCTTTATACACCCAGCGAAACGTCTTTAGAAACTTGCCTCTATCAAAATTAACCTCTCAGATCTTTCCTCAGCTTTACTCACCCATATCCGATGGCCATTGTTTAATGTGTCTAACTCATCCCTGTGGCCCACAACAAATCTCCCCCCACCTCCAGCATCATCTCAAGGAAAAGGAAACAAATATCCTGAAATTAAGGAAAAGGAAACAAATATTCTAAAAAAGAAAAAGACCATATATTACGTGCTTGGAAAAGAAAATCGGAAGACAGAGCACTATACTAGTAACTAATAAAACCTACTAGCCCAATATTGTTTTCTTCTTTCTCCCAAACTAACAAACTCCTAGCCACCGCCTGACCGCCGTGACTTTGCCTTTCTCGCGTGGGGCATACTGGGGGGAAGAGGGTGTTCCGTCGACGGCCGGAGATGTCGGCTGTGCGAAACAGTACGCTACAGTGAAGATTGATGGTAAATCACATGTACATCAAGAACGCACGCTTTACATTTCTGACTTCTCCTCTTTCCGTTTATTATTTTTAAAAAAAGACTAGAATACCGCAACGGAGATAGTTCCCTGTGATGAGGCCATTCGGAAATTGAGGATTTCCAAATAAATTTTAAAGGACTTGTGCTACTTCTTATGAAAATACTGCCCCCAAAAGAGCCATGAAACTTGTATCAATCTTTTCGAAATATGCATGCTAAACTCCTGTCTACACATTGGGCTTAACTTCACTAATCTAACTCGGCCGTCAAATGAAATGGAGAATTTGAAACCGACATACATGGATTTTTTCTTCAAAAATTCTAATTTTTTTTATCTGCCCATCAATAGGGTGCCCCTAATTTGCGGTCGACCTCATCGATCCTTCCTCACATACGCACTATGTAGCTAACATATGGCAAGCTCACTATGTGGCACGAGCTTCCCCCATCACATGCCATGGTTGTCAGCTGCCGCCCTTCCTCCTCCCTTCTTTGCTCCAGTCCGCCTCACTCAAAACTTCCAGAACTCAAGAAAAAAATTAAATAAGAAGCTTTCAAATCGGAAAAAAATTTATAATAAAAAACTTCAAATTGAAAAAAATTAAACTAGGAAATTTTAATTCAAAAAATTAAAATTAGGAAATTTCAACTCTGAAAAAAATTACGCTCGATTAAAAAATTTTAACTAGGGAAATTTCAACTCGAGAAAATTCAGATCGAAAAATTTCAACTCATAAAAATTCAAATCAGGAAATTCCAACGGTAGCGTGCAACTCCTTGTGATGGCGCATGGTCTCAACGAACGAACTCTCGCGGCAGCACCCACCTGCAGTGCGCGGTCTTGACATGTGACCTGCTTGCAGGAAGAGTGTGTAGATGGATGGTGACATAACACACGCTTGCGGATGATAGCTCACGGAAAGATCGAGGTGCCCAGGTGAGCGTGATGGCGAGGCTGAAGGGCGTCGGAGGCGATCCAACTGTGGCATCCGGAGTGGAGAGAAAGAGAGAGGCAAGTGAAGAGAGAACAACAACTGAAAGGGAGAGAGAGAGACAATGACGAGCGGAGAGATCGAGAGAGGCGAGTGGATGGATTGCTTTGAATAGGCAGCACATGGTGAACCTGTTCCCTAAAACCTCTTTGTTTCCTCTACATGCGGTTCAGATATGCAGGGACGCAGACGATGTGTCGATCTTATGGTCATAATCCGTAAGATAACGTCTATACGAGCTACTGTAAATTAGCATTTTTGGATTTTATTCCCAATAGCTTAAACCAAAAGTAATTAAAGATTTAAAGATGTCGGCGTTGGAGTAGCTGGAGCGAGCGAAGTGGCTGGCAAACAGTTGCCAGATCGGAGGGGATCCGCACACGCATCGCCCCCGGTCTGAGTTGGCCTGTTGGCCACGAGAACAATTCGCAAGAGAAGAAGAAGAAGAAGATTCTCCCATCCGCTGCCCAATCAGAAGTTGACACGTTAGACAATAGGCTTCCCGCTTCCGTCTTAAAGGCCGTCACCTTTGACCGCTGACCCAGCCGCCCCGTAAAAATAACATGCACATTTAACACCTCCCTTTGCATTTTCCAAAGTCAACCCCGTTCAACTGTTCTCTATATATCCTCCTCACCCTCAAAACCACAAGCCCCAATTCTTTGTGCGGCAATTACTAGCTCCTCTCCTCTTCATCCATTTGCAAGTCCACTACGCGCGTCTAGAAGCTTTTCACTACGCGCGTCTAGAAGCTTCTAGAACCATTCCTTGTACTGCCATGGGCAACGCCCTCTCCCCGTGCTTGCACATGCCGGCGGCAGCCTCGGCGGTGAAGCTGGTCTACTGGGGCGGGCAGACGAGGCTACTGGTCACCGACGAGGACGGGTGCTCCACAGCGGGGGACGTGGCGGCGGAGCTCCCGGCCGACCACGTCGTCTGCCCCGCCGACTCCTTCTTCGTCGGCCTCCCGATCCCAGTAATGTCGCCCGGCGAGGAGCTGTTGCCGGGGCGCACGTACTTCGTCCTACCCGCCGAGCGTTTCTCCTGCCTCAAGGTGCTCACCGCCGCGACGCTCGCCTCGCTGTCGCCCGCGCCGGCGAAGGTGTCCATCGCCGGCCCGGGGCAGTGCCCATTCGAGTACGTCAAGGGCGAGGACGGCTCCGCGCTCATCAGGGTCCTGCCGGAGTTCATCGAGAAGGTGATCAGCTGCGACAATGGCAGTCGTCAGCGTGGGAACAAGGGCAGCGGCGCTGTGGCGTCGACGACGACGGAGCTGTGCAGCACGCCGGAGCTGAAGAGGCATTACGCGCAGCTCGTCGGGCCGAGGAAGCAGCCATGGTTGCCGGGGCTCGAGACCATATCGGAGTGTGAGAAGAGGAAGATATTGCGGTCGCCGGCTAGACTGTTGTCTTCACGATAGCTAGCTGCGTGTGGCCGCGCCGTATATATTTCTTTGCTTTCGGACGGACGAAGAGAAGAGTAGAAGACCACCAATTAATGTGCATACATTTCACATAGATAGACACGTGCAAATACAGTCATTAAAAGCGAATGGGAACTGATAATTTGAGATTAAGACGCGATGTTCACTAAAGTTGGTGAAATTGAGCGATGATAGGATAAGGATACGCACGTAGCAGGTGAAGGGAAACAGTTAGGCTATTTTAGTAAAATTTTAAAATTTAACAGTGTAACCAAAAAATCACTGTAAATTATAAATCACGAAATTACTACTAGACGCACCGACCTGTAGCGAAAGTAGAGTCGATGTAGCGCATTGGTGCGGTTGTAGTCATACCAGCCTCGCGCCTTCTCTAACAGCTCATCGTGACCGTCACAGGTTGTAGATCGTCCTCGTCACCGTTACAGATTGCGGATCATCGTAGCGTTGAAGTTTCATAGTAACGCCTCCAAAGCATCCATACGTACGCTGACTGCGTGATTTTAGGTGAAGGAAGTGTGGCAGTGTTTCAGGAATTCCGAATTTTTATAGTGTTTTTTAACCTTAAAGTCATCACCCCTCCTTTATATATACGCCCCCACAATAAGTCTATACATTAGAGGCCTATTAGGAACTCAAAGTCCATTAGAATTTGGATCACCATTCGAATTAAGTCCCAATCATTTAAGCGTATGACCTTATAGGTCTACATATACTTGGATATGGCCCGAGTACTCTTACTCAACCATTAATCGGTAGCGGTCCCTAGCAGGACATGCCAACTCCCGAGTATATGTAAAGATCACATCGGATGAACCTTAACATGCTTAGTTATATGCATTTCTCTTCGCCTCATGATATCGGTCATACTCGCCTGTATCGGTCAAACTCAAGGCGAGTATGTGTCATCCTTGTTTAGTTAGCTCGACCATTGTTTCTTGATTGCATGACTCGAAATCCTCGACTACGATTAACTCTTTAACCACGAGTAGCATAGCCATGCATTTTCAGAATTCGACCACTTGAGAGGCTTAGAGATATCTATCCCGTTGTATGAAGGTACAAATCCTATCTTGATCGACCATGTCTCGTAGCATGCTTCACGATAAATCCGAAAGCTATCTTTATAACTACCCAGTTACGGAGTAGCGTTTGGCAACCCCTAAATAAGCCATTACACATCTCGAGTCAACCTCAAGCCTGAGGATATAGCATACACATTGTATATGAGATCAACTGATAACAAGTAAGATAACAATGTTCTCGCAGTATCTCAGATTATGTCAATCCAACTTCATGTTCTCTAACATGTGTTCATATTATTGGTTTGATATCTTTATATCCATGATCTATGAAATATGGTCATCAACCAATACATATGCTAGTCTATTTATATATGTCCTCATATGTTTATCAACTAGAGATCACTTTAGAATAATCATTACATAATCATATATAGAGTTTCACAAACAAGTTACATACTTACTAATAAATAATAATGATATTATTTAAGGAATAAGATAGAAAATTATGAACATAAGAAAATATAATCATCTCTATTATTATTTCTATGGCATATCTCCAATAGTAGGTACAAATGTACAGATTTTTCGTTACGTTATTAGTGAAGCAATAGCTGGCTATAGGCCCTTTTTATAATGAGCTCAAAAGAATAGACAAATATCAATTCCTTTCGATGGCGGATCAAGTGCCGTTAGTTATTGCTCAAAATTAGTGTGATTTTTTGACGAATCCATCCTCGAATTTCAATGCCTGTACATGTAAATATCCTTAAAATTCATTAATAGAGCACGTACACTACCTTTGATTTGGAATCTTCGAACTCAAAGATAGATCATATGATATACATTGATGGGAGTTGTGCATGCTATTGATCAGGCTGACGAGAACCGATCCACATGTTTAGCCTTGCACGGTTGCACCAACCAATGTCGTACTGTACATGCGTACATCACGATACGTGTGCAGTGCATTAGGCATCCATTGCAGCCCCAGCTAGCCGGTGCATGTGTGTGCTGAACCTGACCGGCCGTGAGCAAATGACGGACGAGGGATGCCACTTCCCCTGCGGCCGCGCGCAGCAACTGATGAGAGACGCGTCGGCGCGCACTGCTTCACCAAAGTCCTGTCTGCTCGATCGGGCCGCATCCGCCGTTCCGCCGCGCGCGTGGCGCGTACGTGAATACGTGGTCGGCCTCGGGAAATTCCGCCGAAATGCCCTAGCTAGCTGAAACATCGCCCCCCCTACCGCGGAGAGTATAGACCAATCGGCATCGCGCGCATGGGCCTCAGCTGGGCCAGACCGCACGGCGCATTGCCCACGTCGCGCGCGAATTTTTTTTTATTTAATATTTATTTTTATTCTTTTTTTCAAAACTATGCGTCCGAATGAAAAAATGACAAAAATGCCCCCCGTCGCCCGTGTATGGGGCGATCGCTTCATACACGGCGATAGCCTGCCACCGTTAACGCCCGTTAGCGGCAGCGCTTGGGGCCCCCATCGCCTCTCTGTAGAGGCGATCGCCTCTCTGAGGCGACAGGACCAGCAGAGTTTTTTTAGTTTTGTTTTGTAATTACTATATGCTTTTAATATAAACCCGTAACTTTTGTTAGGAGTGTTCAAATTAAATGAAACTTGTTTCTAAATTTAAATTTTGGAATGAAGAATTAGAGTGTAAAATAAAAATCCATGTGTTGTTTGCAAATTTTTTTATTTGAGTTCGAATGCTAGGTTCTAATCGTGGATTGTGAAGGAATTATAATGTGTGTTGATCCATAATTCATGAAATAAATAGAATAAGTTACTACAACCTTATGCACTTCATTTTGCAAAAATATCTAAATATGATTGCATTTTGAATAAAAGATGGCTAGTTTAAACCCTTTATAACAATCATTGTTCAAGCGATTAGAATAATATCTGAACGACCTCAAAACTTGATGAACCGGTTTTGTTGCATTCTTGGGCTTGCATAGGTCACAATTATGTAAAAATATTTAGATGTCACTTTAGGCTGCACTATTTTATTGTTGTCCTAACATGCAATCGGTAAAACATGAAAATTGCCGTATCTTTATAAACGATGGTAAAACTCGATGAAATCGATATGACGAACCGAAAATGCTATAACCTATCTCGATGGAGAAAATAACATCATTTGGGACACACAGCAAGAGGACACATACTAGCCCTCCGGACGGTGAGCATACTCTTGAAGGTTGGGCATGTTTGTTTATTCGACTTAAAACTAAAAGGAGTACCACGAACAAGGAAAACCAAAGTTAACACCAGGCGTCTATTGAGTGCTTGAGGCCACTTCCCATTCGCCCATGCCTCGGCGGGCTTCTCTGCACGTCGCGCCTCTCTCGTTTCCTCTCTCTCTCTCCTCCTTCTCCTCCGCTTCCTTCCTACATGCCTCCTCGCGTGCGGCATCGCGCTGTTCTTGAAACCGCCACGTGAACTCATCCTGCCGGTTGGCTTGGTCAAGAAGCCGTTGGTCCTCGGGGTTGATCTCCGTATCAAACCATCGCTCAAATTCACACGATGGCGGAGGTGATGCATGAAACGTAAATTAGCAAAGTTTCATTCACAAATATTATGTAACCCGTCGATTGTTACCATGCGGCGATCCTTGAGCTCTTCTCCGCGGATCGAAGGCGTAGTTGCGGCACTTCCAATACCTCCTCTTCCAAGTTGAAATTTCCCAAGAGCGGACAAGCTGCAAAGATCTCCGCACATACACATGGGCGCTACTGACTCCACGAGGTAGGAAGAGATCTTGATGCGCTAAATTCAGCGAGCATGCACTCGCTTCTTCCTTTGCCTTCCCTTACCCTTTGCACTTGCACGCCTCGGCATTTTCGATTGATGCTCACCTCTATTCTTTCTCCATTGTTCTTTGCGAGACCGCTTGAGAGCGAATGTTATAAAGCGGCGATATCGCCGGGTATGGGGCGATCGCCTTATATTTGGGCGATTGCCCCATGTAAGCGATCGCCTCATTAGGCGATCGCCCTACTAGAGCGATAGGTGCACCAAGCGTTGGTGTGTTGTCACGTCGTGTGGCATAGGCAAGCAATGCATAAATGATTTGAACAATTTATAGTGATAACGCTGTCATGTTACTAACTCGGGAGTTATACAATGTCTTCTTGAGCGTAAAGCCATTAAAAAATACATCCGTACAACAAGTCAATCACGCCACGCTTCCTAATCGGCCCGTGGGGTAGGTGAGTGGCGACGGCGACGGACGTCCCTCCTAGGCCGCCTGCGGCGCGGCGTAGAAGTAGTCTTGTGCGGCGAGGCCAAGTCTGTGGCGGCGCACGAGAGCCGAGAGGGTCGAGGTAGTCGGTCGAAAGGTACTCCTCGTGTCGAACTCGTCGTCGAAGGCTCGTCGAAACCACCTCGGGGTCCTGGCTGGCGCGGGGGAGGAGGAGCCTCCGCGCCCAGCCGCCCCACTTCTTCTGCGTGGGAGCGTAGCGAGGAACCGGCGGTAGGGCGAGGCGCGAAGGAGCCTCCCAGCCATGTCCCCACTGCTGCTGCGTGGGAGCGTAGCGAGGAACCGACGGGGTAGGGCGAGGCGCGGAAGGAGCCTCGTCGACCATCGCCCCCGCAGTGCGTGGGGCGTGGCGGGCACCGGGTGGGTAGGGCGAGTCTTTGGGGCGAAGTGGCGTGGTGTCTGCGTCCGCCGACGTCTCGCGCCCTCGGCGGTGGCCAGCGACCCAACCGCCTCACCGTAGCGAGGACCCGACCCCAAGCATCTCGGACTCGGCGGTGGTCACTGTATGCCCCCTCTAGGCGCGTCAACATGGACACGACCTCCACCTCAATCTCCGCCAAGAGTGAGTCCGCATGTAACGTCGAGTTGGCATTACGTAAGTTACATGAAAAAGACGTGCCCATGTAGGTTCGATTGTGACACTTACCGAGCGTTGTCCCTCCGGGACATCTGTGAAGAATGCGTGTCCGCTACCGATGCTGCCGTCGACGTCACGGTCTTTGGTGTGTACCCACCCCGAGGCGAGTCGCTGGGCGAACCACTCCATGTATCGATCGTACATGTCATGGTCGTCTGGCGGGTCTCGGTGACCCTCTCGTCGAGTCGGCGTCCCACTGCGCAGGCCCATGGCTGCATACGGTCGCGAATCGAGAGCCCACCGCAGCACCCATCCGGGTCATCTGCAATGCAAAAAGCGATGAAGTCTGCAGCACATTAATTTCGCAAAGATGCGGAGTAGTAGGATCGGGGCAAGTACACGTGGCGCCACGTCGCGACAACGTGACGAGGCGGCAAAGGAAAGGATCGAACAGCCGAATCGCCGCAGACACTTTCGGTCGGGGAGTACTCCTCGACACAAGGTCAAAGGCGAGCACCTTACGGGTGAGCCAAAGGCCTCATCTCGCGTGCAAAGCACGGAGACCCGTGAGGTGCTCGGGCGTGACGTCGTCGCGCGGTGTATGGCGTCCACCGCACGTCCTCGTCGTGGAGGCGGTCGAACTCCCGAACGAACTCCTGATAGGACCTCCTCACCTGTAGGTGCGCGAACCTCCGCTGCGAGGAAATAAGAAATGGCGAAGGTTATTCAAGTGCGTTAGTGGGGAAAAAGATACGAGGGAGCGTACCTGTCGTCGGACCCAGTAGTGGCCCATGGTGGGCCAGTCCACCGGGTCGTCTCCGTAAAGCTCCTCGGGTACGGTGTCGTGTCAACAACAGGCCTGCCGACGGAGAAGCGCTCCCAAGACCACAACTGGAGGAGTAGGACGCAACCTGACATCGTCGCGTCGTGCTCCGCCCGAGAGACGGCGTCGCACAGACCTCTGTACGTCGCCGCAAGCACAGCTGAGGCCCACGACCACTGCATCACCTGTTTACAAGGGGAGTTAGACGTGCTCCGTTGAGACGAGATTGGGCCGAGTGTGTTACCTCATCCACCGGGTGTCGGCGATGTCTTTGGCGTACTCGATCGGTGACGGTCCACCGTGTTCCGTGGGAGGACGGAACATCACCCAACCGAGCAACAACAACGGAGGTATGCCTCCAAGTGGCGGCCCACGTCCGCCTCCTCGGCGTCTTGGTGGAAAGGTCGACTGCGGCGTTCGCAACAAACATTATCGACAACTTGGCGCTTCTATTTTAATTCTCAAAGAAAGAGGTACTCACCGTGAATCAAGCGACCACGCCTTCGTCGGTCCGTGGCGCTCGGCCTCCTAAGAAGTGGTAGGGGTGCCGGGGTGCCGCCGCACCTCGGCGAAGCGCGGACAACTCGGCGTGCCGCGTGGCGGAGGCGTCGTGCGGCACGATCGCTGGGCCCGCACAAGGGAGGCCTAAGAGGTACGACACGTCCCGCGGCGTCGGAGCCATCTCTCCGCGCGGAAGGTGGAGCGTGTGCGTCTCCGGTCTCCACCGGTCCACGAGTGTGGCAGCGAGGACCGGTCGTACCGAACCGCGGCACCTCCTTGCCCTCTAGCAGGCGATCACCACTCCACCATCCTACAAAGAGGAAGTAAGCCACCGCCGCAACTTTGTATGTAGTTAGAATTGCATTCACGGTAAGTATGTATGCGTAAAGAGTGCAAGCGTTCGCGACTTACCGTGGAACCCGGCGTGGGTCGATCGCGGCGGCTCCTGGGCACTCGAGGTCGAAGTGGCCTAGCACTCGGTTCTCCTCTGCGGAGTACCTAGACCGGTGGTCGCATCGACGGTCACGTCCGGCACTCGAGGCAAGGTCGCGCCATCGTGGCTCATTACAAAGCAAATACAACAGATTTATCGGTAATTACATGTGCACACAAAATGAAATGCGAAATAACGAATTGTACCATACTCAACAAACAATACAACCGAAGTGTGGAGAGCAAAAAAAACTCGGATTGCAAACATACGAAAGACAAAGACATGTTCGACGAGGCACACAACGTCGAGAATTACATTATCCTCGTAGGTACTAAGCGGGACATCGGAGAATAACATGATGCGAACAACAACTTACTAGTACATTGAAAATTACATCGAACATTACAACGTACATTACGACTACCGGTCCATTGAATAATACAAGATGGGAACAACATGCAAAGTTACATTATCCAGCGGTTGCGGCGCGCCTCGACTCGTCCATATCGTTCGAATCGCCTTGTCCTTCGACGCCCGACCTTCATCTTCAACATTCGGATGTCCGTACCCATCGATGGTCGGAGAGGGTTGTTGTGAGCGATCCATCCACTCGGTACCCGTACACCTCATGATGCCACGTGTTGAGAACGCTCTGCTTGTAGTAGTACGGGGAGATGAACGGACGACAGGATTGATGCGTCTCGGCGGCTGCGGCAATGACGTGCGAGCACGGCAAGTGCAGGCAGCGTGGTTTCGCGCAGAGCACTCGCAATCACCGCTCGGGTATGCACGATGGGAAGTCCTCTCCGGTGGGCACCCTGCGACCTCGGTCACCGCAGTGCACGTGGTATCTCCGTTCCACGCCACTCTCCGGTGTAACCCGATGTGTCTGCGCCTTTCTTGTTTTCTTGGACATGTAGGTAGACACAACAGTTGAGTAAGACAATCGATTGTCCGACATACATGCTGCGGAGGTCTTGTATCGCTCAATGAAATATCTCGTGTCCCTAATAAGACACCCTCAACTATACCCACGATGGAAGGCATCGGTGCCTTTCATTACCAGTTGTAAATCTCCGCCAGTTCGTTGTCATGATCCCATAACGCGAGCCGCCCTCGTCGTCTTGAAGGACCATTTCTCCAAAGGCTCATGTCGTATCCAATCGGTGAAACTCTTTATCTTGGTACCGCCTCTGCGCCGGAGGTTTGGGGTCTGCATCGGCGCGCATATAAGGTCGTGGGGTCCTCTCCTTGCTCATGGTACACCATCGGGTTCCTTGATGAAATAAGCGGTACCTCAGGATCCATTGATTGCTTCTTCGTTAGTTAGTCCAACGTCTTCCAAAGCGCGTCGAACTTCCTCCGTTGGTTCTGTTTGCACAGCGCTTGAACATGTTCATAAGCTCCTTATTCTGAATCGACGGAAAAATTGGCACCCATGTGCCTCATGCACCACCGCTCCTCGGATCCGCCACTTTGTCGCTCCCACGGCGGACCCTTGTTGCATATCCACGATCGCCCTTAGCAGCCTCGCATGTCGGTCATGGATGACACAAACATCGAACTGTCGAGAACAATCGCGACTTCACTCTTTCAAGGAACCAAGATGCCGACTCTCGTGTTTTCCCCCTCCACGAATGCCAACGCAACCGGTAGAACACGGTTGTTGGCATCCACCGCGATCGCAGATTAGAATCGCCCTTGTACTTCCCGTGAGAATGTGCCATCCATGCAAAGGACAGGCGACGATCTTGGAACGCATTTATGCATGCGCCAAGGGCGAAGAATGCACGCTGCAATACCCACTTCCCGGTGCACGCACCACCCGCAGGGAACTCCGCAAGGTCGATGGATGTACCGGGGTTCCTTTGTGCGATTGCCCTGAGCAAGTGGGGAATATTCTCGTCTGAAGCCTCGTGCGTCGAACCGTATTTCAGAGCTGTCCTTTTGCTCTCCATGCCTTTGCGTAGCTAATCTTGTACTGAAACCTCTCCTCCACGGCTGTGATAATAGATCGAGGCTGCAGATGGGGATTGTCCACGATCTGACCATAAAACACATTTGCCACCCAAGTGGACGACAGATTGCGGTGTCCTGCTCCGCTTCTTCCATTTCGCGATTATGCTCCATCACTATGGAGCATTTCCGATGTCCGTCCACTTCCCCGGTATGCATGCACCGCCATGGGCACGAATCAACTACGCACTTCACGTCGTAGTCCTTCTTCTTGGACTTCACAACCCCGAATTGCCGCCGAGAGACATTGCCCATGATTTCACCGCATCCATCACGGCCTCCTTGTCTTTATATACGGCCCCTGCGTCACCTCGTTCTCACGATACTCCCATGCATCAATGTTCCCTTCATTCATTGTTAGGTCTTGAAATTGTAATTGGTCCACGCACCGAGGATAGGCACCCAGGCGTTGTCCTCCTCGTCAGTGCTCACCATCGTGGACTTCCTCATCCGCACGGTCCTCCTCTTCCATCAAGTCAACAATGTCCTCCACCTCCTCCCCTCGTCGGCCACCCCTCGCGCCTCCACCGCTGTCTCCTCGCCCCGGTCCCTTCGTCACCGCCGGTCTCGTGCTCCTCGTCTCGGGCTCCTCGCCGCCTTCCTCTTCGCATCCTTCTACATTTGATGTCCCTCCGCCGTAATGTCCACCCGACATCACGAACTTGCGACACCGATGGAGCTACGGGTAGCACTGTGTGCCAACAACATGAGCGCCAACCCGCTCTACGGCAAAACCAACATAACTCCTCCATGTGGACGTCGAGTTAACAGAATCAACTCTCGTAAAAGCGGTCTTGCGCTCGGCTCACTCTCGCTCGACCCGAACCGAGCGATGCAGGCATCCAAACCGAACATCCGAGACATCCACTCCAACAAACCCTCAGTATGTCCTATCGCTCGATGCGCATATGCCCGTCACGACTCTTGAAAATGATGATAGATCCACCCCATCCGCCCCTGTGCTATCTCCCCATCTCCATAAAATATTTGGAAATACAATTTCTCCGACATGCTTTAACGTCCGACGGAAAAATATTACTCTAAAATACAATACTGATCCTGAAATTTCTAAAACTAAATAGTACATTAAAGTTCTAAATATGAATGCGACATTAAATTTCTAAACAACACTATTCGACAAATTGTAAACGCTACACAATCCTAAATTTTCTAAACACTACAATAAATTTCTAAGACTAAAAATAAATTTGTAACGCATTTAATACTATACTGATCCTGAAATTTCTAAAAACTAAATAGTACATTAAAGTTCTAAATATGAATCTGCGACATTAAATTTCTAAACAACACTATCCGAGAAAATGTAAACGCTACACAATCCTAAATTTTCTAAACACTACAATAAATTTCTAATACTACACTAAATTTGTAACGTACTTAATACTATACAGTCTTCAAATTTCTAAAAACTAAATACTACATTAAAGTTCTAAATATGAACTGCGACATTAAATTTCTAAACAACACTATCCGAGAAAATGTAAACGCTACACAATCCTAAATTTTCTAAACACTACAATAAATTTCTAATACTACACTAAATTTGTAACGTACTTAATACTATACATCCTCAAATTTCTAAAAACTAAATACTACATTAAAGTTCTAAACGCTACACAATCCTAAATTCGACTGGATATTACATGCTACATTAGAATTCTAATGACAAAAACAGTCCTACAGTATTTTCTAAACACTACAAAATCGTAAAATTCCTAAATAATAGATTTATAAAATTTGTAAAAAATACCTTCGCAGAAACGACGAATCGACTTTTTTTTCCCTTTTTCTTCTTCTTTCTCTTCTTCTTCTTTTTCTTCTTCTTTTTTCTTCTTCTTTCTCTTCTTCTTTCTCTTTCTCTTTTCTCTTGTTTATACGCCTCATTGGTTGCTCTGCGAGCGAGCGAGGAGAACTTTAAAGCCGCTGTCGCCTCGGCTCGGCGATCGCCTGTCTCGAGCGATGGGGGCCCACACGGACGGCGTCAGACGGCAGGGAACGGCGCAGGGCATATCGCCCGTGTATGGGGCGATCGCCCCATACACGGGCGACGGGGTGCTAGTTTTGTAATTTTTAAAATCGGACGATAGTTTTGAAAAAGAATAAAAAAAAATATTAAATAAAAAAAAATTCCGTCGCGCGCGGCCAGCGGAATCGCTGCGTTTTAAAACGGCGAGGTCGTCTCGAAAAAAATGGCAAGAAGAGGCCTTGACCTCCACGAACTGGCTACTTGGCTAGTACAGGGCTACAGGCTAGATTAACGCGCAAGTACGGTCATCTCTCCTCGCTGTCTTTGCAATACAACTGCAAAGCGGTTGGTGCCAGGGAGAATCCACGCCATGGTTACAATATTTGCATCGTCGTCATATTCTATCAGCTGCGGTTTTTTTTCCCGACCCGATCGATCAAGCTAGCCCCACATGCACGCATCCGCGGCAAATATTGACTCCTTTTGGGAATGGTTTGGTGGGAAATTACTATATTTTTCGACTTGGTCGAATTAACTTGTGTTAATTTGTATGTTTTTAGACTCAACTTACTGAAAGTGCGACTTATGCACATATTCAACCTTAATTTGGCTGGCCAATTAATTAGGGTATCCATCTACAACAGTACGTATATATGAGTACATTGACACATACTCCCTCCGTCTTTGAAAGTAAGGGAGAGAAGCATTCAAATTGTGTCCTCCAATATTAGGGATTGAGAGCTCTCCCCCTTAAATTGTGTCCTCAAATTATGCCCATGCATGCAGAAACAAAAATAAGGCAAGTCATTCCCTATAATCGTGATTAATCAATGCATACATGTTGCCAATTAATAGAGACACAGTATTAAATAGGGGCATTAGAGTTTTTTGGCAGAAACCATAATCTGTCCTAAAATTTCTTCTGTCCCTTATTTTTCAGGACGGAGGGAGTAGTACGGACAGTAAAAGAGCGCCAAGTAAAAGACGTGAGTATGCATCTGAGTAACGGCTCTCTTCTCTTACTCTTATTCATCTCATATTGAGGTCAGTGAACAGAAGGAAGGAAAAGCGTAAATGAAACCAATTAAGACCATTAATATGCTGCATTAATTAGCTTCACACACAACTGGACTCGAAATCATCGCCGCATGTCGCGCGCGATTGATGGCGTGGCAAGGTGAGCAAGAGAGCGCGTGTATAAGTTTCAATTAAGCAAAATCAATTCTACCTTATAAGTTGCTCTCCTCGTACATAAACTCACAGTATGGTACTAAACTTCTTACATTCTATCATACATAAATGAGTCATTAAAATTTTGTAGGATATATGAAAAATATTAATTGAGTCACGCCCACGTCTCGCCACATGATGCAATGCTCGTTTCGTCGACGACCACGACGACGCCCAAGAATGCCTCATGCACTGCCACTCCACGCCGCGAAACTGCCTGTGCTCGTCAACGAGGCCACTGATGCTGTTGTGGTGCAAGTCGGAGCCGACGGCGACAACAGCGCCGAAGATGGCGGCGAGGAGCGCTGAGCGCTTCTGAGCCAACGAAGGGAGCAACGGACTGGGAGACGCGTCTACTTGCGTGAGCCACTTCACAGCGTCGTACGAGCATCGTACTTTGATTGTCGTGTGTATAGCAGCGCTGATATATCAATGAGGTAAATCTTAAAATTACACCGAACAAAATGACAGATCTGTAATGATTCAAAAACCAAATCGAGATCGCGCCAATCGATCGGCGCTAATTTCTAAGATGCCTTGTTCGTATATGACTCGCGGTAATTATATCTACTACTTCTAATTAGGAGTTGGTGGCAGTGGTCCGTTCTCCTCTAGAATATCTGATTCGTTAGATCTGACATAAACGACTGAGATAGAAGAGGATTTAATCATATCTTAGATGGAAAGATTTTATCATATCTTTTTTGAATAGAAATATTATTTAGCATATCTCTATTCACATATTCTTACTATGGAAGGATGTTATTTATATATCTTATAAATGGAAGGATTTTCTCATCATATCCTCCATGGATAGAAGGATATACTCACTATATTCCATAATACGGTAATTCTATCTCATCATATCTGGAAATGCATAGATTAAAACGAAAGAATCACGCAACCAAATCATGTGCCAATCACGAAGATGTCGGGGAGACCTAGCTTCTATCCGCCTGCGTACGCTGCCTTCTGCTTTCATCTACTCCTTCTTGCAAGAGGAAGGCAATAACTTTCTCCTCCTTTAATAGTAAGGATTGATATCTCTCTACTAATTCTAATTAAGAGTTGGTTGCGATCGTCCGTTCTCCTTCAGAGTACTTGATTCGTTAGATCTAACATGAACGGTTGAGATGGAAGAGGATTTAACCCGATAGTCAAATCTCTTTAGAGGAACAAATTTTTCTTACTATTAAAACATAACTAAAGTTAGTGTTCTTTACAAATAAATTTTTTATTGTAAATTGAGTTTTCGTTGTAACGCACGAGCACATAACTAATCTAAACTAATAAAAGAAAGAGTTTATCCCACACGCAGCGTAGATCGTCCGACCTATAAACGCAGTACGCTGTTCGGCCCAAAACTGCCACGCGTTGGACATCTCCCATCCCAACCACCCACTGCTTCATTCGCTCCCCTTCCCGTCTTTCCAACAAAACGTCCGCACTGACCCCACCCCACGCGCACTTCCCCCCCTCTCCCTGGGCGGTTTCGTGCCTCGACCCCAAAACCATCCAATCCAACGCCGCTCTCCCTCCCGCTCACCTCGCCCTACACGCCGTCGCTGGAGACAGGAGGACCGAGCCATGCCGCCGTCGGAGATACGGCGCCACCTTGCCGAGGATGCCGATTGGTACCACGGTGACGGCCGCTCCTTCCACTACTGCCGGCCACATGTTACGCCCCGCTCCCCTATCTCTATCTTCTTTCATGTAGTGGCTACCTATGAACAATGCCCCCATTCGTGCTTAAGCATTTTGATTGAGCGCTTGTTGTATCCTTTCCTTGTCTGGTCTGAACTTGAGGTGCCGCGGCAGGCAGGGAGCGGCTGGAGCGCCACGCGCACAGGCGGCTTGCTTGCGACGAGTGGGAGCTAGGGTGGGGCAGCGGGGACGAAGCTGGGGAGCAGGCGAGCAGCTCACAGCAGCTCTGGCAGCAGGTATTGTCTCTCACTCGTGAGATGGAATTTGGGAGCGCTTGGCGCCGTTCTCGTCGCCACCAGCAACGGCCCACCTCTGCATTACTTCCGCTGCCACCGAAGCCCACCGGCTACTACCATAGCGCCTCTACTGCCACCAAGCCGGATGGCCGCCACATGTTCGATAAAATGTCCCCACAAGGTACCAAAATTCCTCCTGTACAAACACAGTCGCAAACGGTGCAGGAGCAGCTAAAACTAATTCGGTATTGTGTGATTTTTTCCATGGTAGCGATTTTTGTGTCAAGATAATCTTCATCGCTTATGTTATTGTTGTTTACAACAATATCTGAACAGAACCTATTTTCTGTTCTAGGCTACCGATCTAAGGCGAGATGGGACGAACGAATTAACATTTTGCATGTTGCTATATCTGGCCAACCTCCATCCCACTGCCAAGAATTTTATGTCTCTGTCTCCATTTCTATAGCTCGTCAACCTCTGTCAACAATTTTAGGTATGTGTCTGAAACCTTCAGTCTTTTAGTTGTGTATATAACTTTTCATTCTTTGTTCTCACATAGACGGACCCATGTCGCTGTGCCCTCCCTAGCAGGCTTGCATGCACCTCTTGCCCACGAGTTCACCGGCTTAAAAACCCACTCTCAGATGAGGTGCAGCCACAAGGGTGCCACTGGTTATGGATGGTAGAGGGAGCCTAGAGGGTAGCACTGGCATTAGAAGCTGTTGTGTTGGGCAGTGTTTGGCAGGGCGGACGCAGGGACAATGGTGTTGAGAATACGGGGAAGGTTATAAGAAAATAAATTGCTCATCAATCCAGATGTGGTGAATATTTACCTATTAGGTGTGCCCATTTTAATGTGTGGATTTTAAGTATACATTAACTCATTGAGGGATACTGCCAACAAGCTGTAGTGGAAACGGTTGATGGTTTGTTACATGGGATCATCACAACATCACAAGTTAGGTTCACCTTGTGTTCCACTCAGAAACTTGATGCGTATTTAGTGCAGTGCATTGAAACATTAGCCATAGCTGGCAAAAGGCTTGAACTTTGCAGTTCTTGGTATGGTATTTTTCTGTGTGTGTTTGGAATGCACATCAAGATTTAGGTTAGAGCTAGAAGCTATTAAGGCTGACAAATTTTTCTTGTTCTTGGTTTGTTTAATTCAAATTTATTGTGAGATTCAGGCTGAGAAACTTTTTCTCCTGATGATCGAAAATAGACGAGCAAAACTCTGTTTTTGCAGGCTAATATTAGATGGACCTTCTAAATGTAATGCTACCTTACATAATTTACTTTTGGTTGGCATTAGTGGTGTTAGTCTCATGTTTGTTGTACTACATGCAGGTTCTCACGCAACCTATTCACTACTGTCCCAATGTTCCTAAGCTTTGGATCTATGCGGCAGCATGGGAATTTGATCAGAACTTGAATGTTGCTGCAGCACTTGCACTTATGCAAGTGGTCTCAGATCTTGTCCAGAATTAGAGGATATGTGGATTGAGTATCTTCGCATGGAGCTTACCTATCTTAACAAGCTTAAGGCTTGAAAGGTAGCTCTTGGAGATGCTGTGAAGAAACTGCAAAAGAGCAGTAATGATGAAGGTCACTAGAAAGAGGAAAACAAAGAACTGTTCATGCCACTAAACGCACAAAGTGAGGGTCCTGAAGAGTCTGGTTTGCATGGAGTTGCTTTAAAGGACAAGGAAGACCTATTTTGGCAGCAAGGGTTGCTAATTATTCAAACCATATATCATGGTGCTATGGAAGCTGTTCTGTCAAGTTTAAACTTACGGAAGAAATTCTTGGAGATATTAAATAATGTTGACCTGGCACATTCTGATGAGCTGAATATAGAGGTCATGGACAGACCTGAAGAAAGATTTATCTCATAATGAGGACTACTGGGATTGGTTTGTTAGGCTTCATCTTAGTGACTCAACTAATTCCAGTAATTTGAATAGAAAGGGTGCTTTATCAAATAAGTTGAACAAATCAATTCAGGTAAAAACATTATACCATCACTCAATTAATTATCTCTCATGAATTATCAATGAAACTCAATCTTGCATGATTGTTTGGGAGGGAAAATAACGCATGCAGAGTTGTAGACTAATGCACATTATTCATGTCTTCCTATCATGAAATGTTGTTGACTTTCAGTTGCCCTCAGACATCAACTGTAAGGAAGAAAAGCTTGACATTCTAATAGCTCTTCTTCCAGTATCTTAGGGCCAAATTTGGCATTGCTGTACTGTGATGCGCTATTTACTGCTGTTATGGCTCTAAAGAAAATGTTACTAATTAGTTGATATATCCAGAATTAACAAAAGCGTTTTAAGTGCATGTCTTTTTAGGGTGGTGGACAGTAAGCTTGACGAACACTCAGCAGTCAGCACACCTTCTCCTTTAGTGGATGACATAAAAAAATATTTCCAATGGGAGCACTGTAAGCTTTTTCTTTTCATTTTTTTATTTAGTCTCTTCATCTATGTTTGCAGATAAAGCTGTATGTAATTGAACTTTTACTTCATCTATATGTATACTCAACATTTTTTAGGGGTAAGTGAAGTGCTTATTGGCATACATGGCTAAAGGTCATTCCGATGGTATTCCATAAAAATCAATTATTGCTCATGTGGCCTCACTAAGACCTGTACATGGCCTCAGTCAGAGCTTTCTATTCTTTCTTAAAGCATACATGATTTCTATTTTACATTTTTTTACTTACGATTGCTTTCATTTTGTGGAGTATATTTTTGCTTACCCGTTGTTTATCCATTTTGTAGTTAGATATAGTTAGAATTTATTCCCAAGCCTTTGTAGTTAACCACTTTTATTATTGAAACCAAAGATAGATTGTGTCAAATGTTATATTTCCATTCATTTCTTGAGGGTTGACATGTCACCACATAACGTTTGTTTAGGTTGTTAGTTTCATCTTATTTTGATTTGAGTGACCTGTGATTGTAATCCTTGTGGTCAGTGCATTTCTTCTACATAGACAACTTGGTTGTACACTGAAGGTCTTATTATGCTTTCCAAGTTTTGGTGCATTGATCAGCGGAAGCCTTAATGTAGTGTGCATTTAATTCAGAATGGCATGTTTATGTTACTAAGGGCCTATTTGGATCATTAGCACTAATAGTTAGCTGCTAAAATTAGCAGCTATGGATCCAAGCAGGCCTGTTAATAGACCTGCTAATTATTAGCAGCCCATCTAACAATTAATTCATTAGCAGGTTGTACCTTACTAAAAGGCTAAGCTACTAATAGATAGCCAATTGACACTTTTGCCCTCCCTCCAACCCTATCCACTCGGTCAGCCTCATGCAAAAGGGCATTATGGTCATTTCTCCTTAATTAGCTGATTTTGTGGACTTTATTAGCAGGTGTATCCAAACAGCCCCTACTACTAATTAGCCCGCTATTAGCCATATACGAAGCTGTTAGTGTTGCTTATTATCCACTCCTGTATTTTCTGGAGTCATATTAGTTCATCCCGAGATATGTTATACCCTTATGGTCTTTGGGACTAACAAAATGAATGAATGTGTTTGCTAATGCCTTTTGCCTTGAGTAACAATGTATTGTATTAGTGTGGATATCACGAGGTGTACAAGTTGATGAGGACAAAAAATCACTTTGAGTGATTGCCTTTGAAGTGATAAATACTTAAGTAACTCTATTTTCTTTTATCATATGCGTTGCATATCTTCACCAAGCTTTTTGTAGCTTCATATTATTGCTGAGTTTGCCACTGATTGGATTAGGGTCATTATAGATGCTATCTGGAATGATGGAAACTTTACCGGCAATGTTGACATAAAGCTAAGCAAAAGAAAATCGCATGGTATTTGATTTTCCGTTACAACGCACGGACATCCTACTAGTAAGTTGTGAGTTGTGACATGTGATGGAGGATGTGTTGATGTAATATAATTAAATGGACCATAAATTATTTGAAATACTCTCTCCGGTTCTTAAAAACATTGGTTTTGACTTTTCAAAGTTAACAAGATATCGCTTTGATCATTAAATTTTATAATTATATTTTCAAAAAAAATTCAAAAGTGTAATGTTATGAAAATATTTTTCGTGATAAATTTACTCATGCCATTTTTGTATATCCAAACTACATAATTTTAGATAATATATTTGATCAAAATCAATACAATTTGACTGCACCGGCCTCTTTTGTGACCCGAAGGAATATGCAAAAGCAAATTCCTGAACGAAGTATTATAGTAGTAGTACTTTGTTGCCTGTTAGCAGTAATCCTCATTGCACACAAAAAAAGATACTAGTAGATCATATCACCGATGTCCTTACTAACAAGGTTTCAAATTTTGTTTTCAGATCACATCTCAGGGTGGGGCCGAAATTCAAAATTTCAGTGAGATTTTGGAATTTCAGTTAAAATCTGGCCAAAATTTCAAATCCGAAATTTTTGAGGAACTATAAATCGAATTTTGGCCGAATGGCCGAAATTTCAGTGATTTTAACCCCCTCGCCCCTATGAAATAGTCTCCCGATGCTAGAAAAAATATGAAAAAAATCATACAAGCATTTCTCTGTATTTCCTATTTGTTTGAATGTAAAATATTATTTATTTGCACATAAAATTTTCCGGTTAGGGTTTAGGCCGAAATACAATTTAAGGTCAAAATTCAAGTTGGGGTTTAGGCTGAAATACATCATTTAAAGCCGAAATTTAAGTTAGGGCTTAGTCTGAAATCCAAGTGAGGGTTTAGGGATTAGGCCGAAAAACAATTTATTTATAACCGAAATCCAAGTTAGGGTTTAAGTCGAAATATATCATTAAGGCCGAAATCCAAGTTAGAGTTTAGTATTATGGTTACATAATTTGTATATGTATTTTTTCAAACTTTTCATATATATTCCTCATAAAAGGCATTACAATTCGTCACAAAAAAAATTGGTGCAAAATCCGGCCCAAAAACCATAAAAACCAGTCCAAAAAGCTAAAATCTTAGTAAAATTTGATGAAATCACTATATCAAACCCTAATTTTTAATGTTTTTTTTATCCTGTCGAGATTTGGAATCTCGGATTGAAATTTTGACCGAGATTTTGAACCGATATACGAGTTTTGTAGGTTTTTTTAAAAAAAAACTTTGCATGCCGACATAATTTTATGTAAAAATCATGTTGTAAAGGACGCAAATCATCCTTATTTAGGAATCATATGTTAAAACTACGTGCTCAAGTCTTCGAGATGGGATTATTTCCCATGTACAGGCCGGCCGGGTACACATGCATGCTTGTATGAATCAGACATGCATGGTTTGTGTGGCCTCATGTATATCAGAATGCGATTACTTCCCCAGCCAATTCTCTACTTCTAGCTTTTCTTTTTCTGTTTTATGAAATTGAACTCATCCGGCGGATACTATAAAACTGAACACATATATGATAATAGTTGTATGGAACACACTATATATCATACATCAGTACTGTTTATCTTTTGTCCTATATATATATATATATGGGCTTTTGGTTCACGATAATTAAACACAATAATCCATCATTTATATATTATGCTCCATTACTACTGCTGCAGATATAGTCCTGCTTTTTTCTTGACGACTTTCTCCAATTCGTCACAGAATGCTGGACACTCCTTGTTTATCGTTCCTTGACTTCTCTGTTTCAATGTAAAATGGGATGTAAGTTATTTGGAAATAAAAACCGCCGTTCTAACTCATCTAAATGTAGATTAACATGCACACGCGCGCGCGCAAGTCAAAACATTTCCTCATTGTGTTTATGTAGTGTGTGTGTGTTTTTTTTTAATTTTTTTGCGAGGATGTTTATGTAGTTGTACGTGTATATATAAATCATGTTTGGTCTGATTCAGGGCGTGGTAGTTTTCTTTTCACTCTCAAGAATATGGTACGGTCACCTCGTTGCAATCCGGATTTTTGAATGTGAATACTATTCTTGTTTTTTAATTATAAATTATTTTTTGATGAGCCAATCTTGCTTTTAATTACATGTAACTAGCTAGGGAAAAATTATGCAAGTTTTTTGCGAGGGTAAAATTTTTGCATGTTGTAAGTGATATAATTTCATATTCCAGCTTACCAATCGTATCCTAATATGGTAAAGGTACAGATTTTCAATTCCTAGCTTATGCACATGAATATAAGCCATATGGAAAGTTACATCAGGTTGTATATGAATTAATGCAGGGTTTGCTAGTACTAGGAATTGATCTTAACAATAAATCGAACGCCTAAGGTATCTTGAACTAAATTACCTTCTAATTTCAAACTTTTTTCGAGAACAACGTTCTATTCCAGACTCAAAGGTAGCATATATAGAATAATAGATGACGAACATTAATATATGTTAAGAATTTGGGGGCAATTGTAGATACACCACAAAAAGAGTTTGTAATTACTCTCCGCGGGTCCCTAAATTTGCATGAAGTAGGGCCTTAATTTAAATTCACCTTGTTGGATCCTTAAATTTGTCAAAATAAGTGCCACTTAGATATCTTTGGTTGACTAGTACGTAGCGAATTCTAATGATGTGGTAGTAAGATCAAATTCAAAACACACGTGTGAACTAAAGACGATTTTGAAGTTTAGGGTGCTAAGTGGCACCTTCGTTAAAGTTTAGGAAACTCTCGTGCAAATTTATCTTACAAATATGTCGTACTAATTTTTGTCATACTACTAAAAGACCGCCAAATATAGAGAAATTTTCTATACACTAGAGAGAACACACACAAAAAAAATCATGTTTTACAATTTTAAGCCAATATATAGTTATTTATTTTGCAGTGCATATTTCAAATAAGAACTTAGCTTCTTATATCTATGTTTTAGGGTTATTCCATTGCAGAGTTATTAAAGTCACTGAATCGACAGACACCATCTTAATCTAAACCCACCAAATAAATTAATGGCCATCTTAATCTAAATCTAAATTTTCTACAAATTAATGGGAAAAATCTTACGATCCTAGATGCTTAGGATACCGGCCGTCTTTTATTTGGTTTTATCTAATTGTTCATCCCCATTATAATATCAAGTGATACGTCTCGTGGGTTGTAGCTAACCTATTAATATGAAATTTCTAGATCAAAGAAAATCAATGGTGACTCTAATTTGCATGAATTCCAAAGTAGTATTGTTGGTTCAGACCATGTTTCAGAAAGCATAGAAGTGTTGAGCACTTATCATCATCTTTCAAATAGCTTTATACCTAAAATAGAGTTGTATTTGTTATAGAACTGTGTTGTAGGAGCGGCCCACCGCCTCATACGGACAAGCGAAGAACTAAAGAAGTCAACCCTTTCACCACGATTAAAAAGGCCAAATTTAACTAAAGGGCTCTATATATACCGTTGCCCTTCGTTAGAGGAAAAGAATCCAAAAGCTTTGACAAGACGTCCAACCGCCATTATTGCCTCCCGAAGGGGTCCACCTCGGGAATGCCGAAGGGGGAAACCAAAGTCTTAGTGAAATTCATGATAGACGACATGATGGGTGCAGCCCACGAGGGTCTATTGTGCACCAAGCGCTACTGCCGAAGTGGGAAAAGACTACGAAGCCCTTGTAGTTGTAGGGCCTTTATAGGGACACTATTGTAATATTACACCCCTTAGTTCGTAGCACTATTATATCTCATGTATGCCGATGAAAAGAGACTAACAAGAATAAAAAACACATTTTATGACTTCACCGTTTTTCATATCAGGGGCTTCGAGGCCATTACCCTACCCCCTCGCAGAGGATAACGACCAAGACCCACTACCTTTTTCTACTATTTAGTTTGTAGTCACAACAAATTGTAATATCGAACTCTAACTCAAGTAACTAATTAATATGTACTAGTATAATCTAGATCTACCAAATAAACAATCTAGATCTTTCTCTTTTATTTCTGATTAATACTATAATTCTTTTGCCTCCCAAAGTGAACGTAGCAGCTCCTATAAACATAGTTTTTATTGCATAATAGATGATTAAGCGTAGGGCCTTACATGCATGATTCAATTGAATGTAGCTTATATATAACCGAATGGACGTAGCTTTGGAATAGTTTGTGATTTTTTACTGTTGCTAAGAAGTACATGTGATTTTTTTTTTAAAAATACTACAAGAAGTGCTGAGTATTAGCGGACTAAGTATTTCTCAATATCAAATAAGCATCGATGACTGTAGCAACAGAAAAGTCCTGCACGTACCTGAAGATGGAGGCTATAGAATGTTCTGTTCTCAAAGGTGGAAAACGTCGATGAACTGATCAGGTAAAGGCCTTCGTTCTCCAATACTTTTATACACTTGGACAGAGGAAGAGTTGTACCAGCAATATTGCTCAACAAACTAACCTGAACCATGATTTCTTTGTCATTGAGGCAAGTAGCAGAAACAATAGGAGTTATATTCTCGCTCATGCTCAGTACTCCTGGTTTGCAGTTGGCTTTAGTCAGCTCCTCCTTCTTCTTCTCCAGATTCTCGACCTGTTTTTGCAGCTCAGGGATGTACTTGAGGACTCGAGACACCGTCGTCGGAATGCTCAGCTTCTTCTGCAGCACGAGAATCAAAAGCGCATCAGGATCTCATGCTAGCTATATCTTGTGGGGTAGTTTACAGGAGGGACAGCGCCGTGTTGGTTTACAGTGTGATCGGCGTCGGGGAGGAGAGAGCGGAGCGAGGAGTAGAGCTCATTGAGCTGCTTCCGGCGGTCGCGCTCGTACGCGTTGTGGCTGACCTTCCTGTGGGAGCCGGAGCCGCCCGAGCCGTAGCCCGAGGAGGTTGCGTTCGCCGCCGGCGCGGAGAGCTCGTGGATGTCGTCGTCGAGGTCGAGGTCCGGCCACGGCGGGGACGGCAGCTGGCCGGAGAAGATGTCTGCCTCCAGCGACGAGATGCTGCTCGCGAATGGGTCGTCGAACAGCTGGTGGTCCATGGCGCCGTGTATTGCCGTAGCTTCTTGTTCGTGCAGAGGTGAGGAGAGGTTAAATATAGAGGGAGCCTAGCTAGCTATGTTAGACATTATTCTTTGTGAACCGCCAGGAGCAGTTCTAGGGGAGGACCCTAGTCGAATTTTATCGAGATGATTAGCACTGAATTATATTCTTGATAGAGGATAGAGGTTTGATCGAGTAGTTAGGCTAGTTCCAAACAGATGACTTCCTATTTATATAGGGCGAGATAATGGATGTCAGTGTCACATACGACTTCATATAATTAAGTTATAGATAAATAATACTGGATGTCTGAATCTATTGAATCATACATGCAATAAAAATTGATCAGAACGAAGGGTTTTATACTGTGCTTACTGCAAGTTAAAGGGTGAAAAATTAACTGTCATGTTAATCACGAAGAAATTAAAAAATATATGATATGCATATTACTCATCTCAATATCTAACTAAGTCGATCATGGTTCTAAATATACATTTATCATATGAACTTTTAAGACCCTATAATGGATAATGCTAGTTTGTATAAAAGATATAAGGAAATGCTAAAAACTGTCACTTTGTTTTTTTCTTTGATTTCAGTCACTTTTTTATCCATCCGATTTGCATTTAGATAGGTGATTTGAATCATTTATTTTCTATTAGGGTTCACCAATCCTATTTTTCTTTGTTTAGATTAAAAAATTTATTTTTTATTTTTCTCTGTGATTCATTTATTTTCTATTAGGGTTCACCAATTCTATTTTTTTTGTCTAGCTTAGAAAAATTATTTTTTATTTTTCTCTGCATAAAAATGGTATGTATTGAGAGAAAAAAATTTAACTGATTTGACAAAAAAATCAATCCAACGTTAAGCAGACATTCTCAAGATGCATCTACTCGATGTACTACAATTGTATATGTTGCTCAGCGTTGGACACTGCTCTTCAGAGTACGTGCTAACTAGATTTAGTTGGTCTAATATTAGTGTGATTCATTTCAGTCGGACTAGCTGGCGACCTAGCTATTTTGGCCGGTTGTTATTTTGGTTGGAACAAACTAGCAGCCTATGAACAAGTACAATAACAAAACATACTATTTACTCCATCTCTTATTCATGTTATCTAAAGTAAGCAATAAAGTTAGTTTGTACAATAATAATCTCTAAATGTTGCCTCTAGATGCTGTGTAATAACTATCTTTTCTCTCTTGTTCCAAAATAAAAAATTATTGTATACATCTGTGCATAGTGTTACGTTCCGGTTATGATTAGTGCTCACTCTAGTCACAAATAGTTGTTTTGAACATGGTGCGGTTAAATTTTTGAAACTTTGATTGTCAATATGTTTTTAAATATTTAAATTGGATACATAAAAATCATATGTGTAGATTTGTTTGAAAAAGTACTTTCGTAATATTATAATTTTATTAGATTTTATAAATATACTATAATAAAAATTAGTGATTAATACTGTGTTTTGGAGACCGTGTCGATGTCCAAAACAATGACTATTTGTGACAGGAGGAGTCACTAGTTAACAAAATGAGCCTAACTAGTTGTGTCATTTTTGTTTATACTAGAGCATTAGTGCATTACTCAAGGCGTATAGGTAGGCTTATCCGAGCAAGCTTGATACGCGCCAAGTGATGGGGAAGGGGATTTTCGCGCCACCTGATGGGGATCTAGCTAACGAGCCTAGCTAGGAGGCTACGGCTTTATCTTAATCACCGTGCTTAAGTTAAAATGGCGCGCCGCGATTAATCTAATGGACACGGCCACGTCGGTGGGGCCGAGTGTGGCTTGATCGGCATCCACGTAGCGTCACGGAGGCGCCACGCGCGGTGAACGTGCCGGAACGGGTACAGAGCGTGCCCGCACGTGCCGCGGAGGCTTATCTCTCGCGCGACACGCGCCTAGGCTTAACAAAATCTGTCGAAACAGCAGGTCGTACTCTGCCTGCTCAGTGTCTTGGACCAGGCCAAAACTGATTGTACAGTCATACGTATACATACTCCGTTTCCCTATATTTATTTGTAGTCTCGAAAGTATTTGTATCAATATATTTATATATTAAGATAATTTAAAGTGTAGTTATTGCAACTTTTTTTTTCTTTCTACCCTTACTTAAATGTTTTAGAAGAGTTTAAATGGTTATGGTATACACTTTTAGAATTTTGCGTTTTAACCGAGATATATGTAGGAATGACAAAATCGTCATCTTTTATTAGCTCATTTATTGCTTTTAGATGTGGTGTGTTACTCTAATCTACAATAATAAATAACATTGAGAATAATAAATAGTAGAGATACGAAAAGTAAATAAAAGTTATCTTGAAATTGTAAACGACATCTATTTAGGAACGAAATTTAAAAGTTAAAATGATATGTGTTCAGTAACGGAGGGAGTATCATTTAATAGATTAAAACTACAGCCGTGTAAAAGTTGAATACCCCGGTAGCCTGTCAGGAAAGCAGCAGAAAAGATTAGATAGCTAGTGGGAAAAAAAAACCAAAACCGAGGGAAAAGTAGCTCGAGAAATATGTAACCAGCGAAACGTTTAAAAATAACTAACTTTTTTAGAGCACAAAGGAGAACACACGTAATCACACCCACATCCCACAGGACCCACATGCACAACTCAACTCACACATACATGGTGCATTTTCTAGCATACAATTAAATTTAGAGCGAAGACCTAAATCTCATAGAGCATGTACACATATTTTGATCACTAAATGCATCTGTGTGATGTACTGTTGCAATGACGAAGACAACCCCCTGCATCAGCAAATGGCTTCACATGGGCTTGTTGGGCCAAATGTAGCCATGCTGAGCTGTAGGCCTGGTCCAATATGCACTATTTTTCAATAATAAAAATTGTTCAAACTTAAGCTCGGTAAGGGTTAACATATAGTAATATTTAATAAGTAAATTGTAAATTTATCAAGCTTGCGAGCTATTCGAGCTCGGCTTGATGAAGCTTACGAGCTCGGGATCAAGCTCAAGCTCGACTACTTTGGAGCTTGAATAGAGCCTAGAGCGAGCTGAGCTCGAGCAGCTCGCGAGCGTCAAGCTTTTTCTACAGCCCTACATAGGTTGTTGCCCCTACAACGAGGGACTGAGTAGGGCGGTTTGACCAGCTAGACCATGGCGTTCAGACCGATCGGTCTAAGTGCTATGGTGTTAGCGGTCAGACTAGTCCTATGAGTTTTTTTTTGTAAATGGATATCAAACACTTGTGTAGGGTTGTGTTAGGATATGTTTGTACCAGGTGTCTTTGAAATAGAAACTGAACTTGAAACTAGATAGAGTTTAACTAAAAAAAATCCAGATACCATGTTTCCAGGTGCATTTAGGTGGTCAAACTAGCCACATAGTGGCGGTTAAACTGTTGGCAGTCTAACCAGCAAGGTGTCAGTGGTCAGATTGACACGGTGAACGTGGTCTAACTGACTGAGATGTTCCAGGACTCGCGAGATATGGTTTTGATCAAAAACAATTTGAGGTTTTGTTTTAAGAGCTTGGGTTTGGTGCATATGAGTTGTATGACGCATATTTGGATTAATGCGAGTCAAGTTATGAAGAATTTACCAAAGACATGTTTAGAGTTTCCAGAGAGGTTCTGGAGGGGGCAGACATGTCTGGGTACCTAAGACATGTCCGGAGTTACCGATGAGTATGGATATGAGCATATTTGAGGAGTGTGATGTCGAGAGGGCTTTGTGGTTTATGCCTGCATGCTATGAGGTGCATGTGGTGGCTATGTATGATATGGTTGGGTGAACCATAATGGTCTTGAGTGAATAAGCATGGTGGATGACTGAGATGAAATCCCCCTTCTAGCCACATCTACGTCCTACAACCTCATCCCACGATAGATGCGCGAACCGCAACCTGCGGACGCCAAACCGGTACTTGGTCATTAGCTGGTCAACGAGCTTGGGTGAGACGGGATGCGACCATGCTTCAGGGTCTTAGGCCCTCCGCACCATCCTCTCAAGGTCCTACCTGATGGCACCGAGCTGGGAGAACATCTAGCCAGCCATTCTTCCAGTTGGCCGTGGACAATAGCGTAAGTAAGATAAAAATACAGGGGTGCTTACGTGCATGTCTCTCAATTCGCCCTAGAGCGAGTACCAGGGCATCACGGCGCTAGAGCCGGTACATTAGCCCAACGTGCCCCATGGTGCGTCTGGCACTGGCCGTGGAGAAGATCCTGACGAGCCCTTGCGCTAGCTCCATCTGCACCAAGGGAGGGGCCCCTTGGCCGTACTCAGCCGCCCAGAAGACTTCGACGCCGCCATGCTGATCTATCTACGTCTCTAGCACCCTGTCCTGTCCAGTCGTCCGAGAAAGCACTCCAGAATGTCGGCGCGAATCGGCACCGCTTCGGGGGGGAACTCGCTGGCCTCCAGCTCCACACCGCTGTGCGTCGCAGCCACCCAATGCGGACGTGCCACCTTGTACATCTCGGTCGTGATCGGGAGTTCGGGACTCCAATCCACGCGACCGTGGCTTCGTTTGGTTGGCTTGAGCCTTGCGCCTCTCCTTCCTGCTGGATAGTATAGCGCGCTACGCTGCGTCGCGCAAATCTCCCTCTAGAGTTTTTTTATTGCAAAAATAGTAAAAAGACATAAATGTAATTTTAAATATCTCGGGCTTAAAGAACCGACGCCCATGTTAAATTTGTGGCAACCACTGGTTTTTTGTGCAAAATACCCGGACCTAAATATAATTCTAAATCTTTTTGGTTTAAAGAACCGGCGCTCGGGAGGACCTAAACTTAATTTTAAATCTTTCGAGTTTAAAGAACAAGCACTCGTGTGAATTTTACGGAACCACGAGATTTTTTTCGCAAAATAACCGGACCTAAATATAATTTTAAATCTGTTGGGTTTAAAGAACCGGCGCCCGGGAGGACCTAAACGTAATTTTAAATCTTTCGAGTTTAAAGAATCAACGCTCATGTCCATGGGATTTTTTCTCAAAATAACCAGACCTAAATATAATTTTAAATCTTTTGGATTTAAAGAACCAACATTCTTGAGGACCTAAACATAATTTTAAATCTTTCGAGTTTAAAGAACCAACGCTCGTGTCGATTTTGCGGAACCACGGGATTTTTTCGCAAAATAACCGGACCTAAATGTAATTTAAAATCTTTCGAGTTTAAAGAACTGACGCCCGAGTTGAATTTACAGAACTACGGGGTCCTTTTTGCAAAATAATCGATGGAAGGACCTGTTCGCGATTTCAGATTTTTCGCAGGGCTTTTTCGCAAAAAACCGTACCTTGTGCCTTAGAATCTCTCCGTTCCTTCCAGGCTTAATAGATACTAGACAATCGAGCGCGGCGTGTCACGCCGCGACCACCGCTCCCCACGCGAGCAAATCGAGAAAACGTGCGAATGCCGCTTCCTACGCGAGCAAATTGAGGAAACACGTGAAATGGTTGAAAGGATATAATCTGTGATTTTGTTTTTTCGAAAAAGGGCTTAAACGTAATGCTAAAAAAATGCAAAAAGGACCTAAATGCAATGTTTTTTTAAAAGGACCCGAACGTATTTTTTCCCCGAGAAAGGACCTAAACGTGATTTTGATTTTATGAAAAAGGACCCGAGCGTAATGCCTAAAAACGCATAAAGGACCCAAACGTAATATATATTCTTTTTCGAAAAAAAGGACCTAATCGTATTTTTTCCCCGAAAAAGGACCTAAACATAATTTTTAAAGGAAAAAAGGACCTAAGCGTAATTTTTTTCGCGGCTCGGCTCGAGCCGCGAGCCAAGCCGGCTCAAATCATTGTGGTGCCAGGGATTCTATGGAGTATAATAGAGGGAGGACTAGTGTGAAGAGCGCGCTACGCCGCGCCATGCGAGTCGATGTAGAGTATACAATGTAATTTAAAGTCGATGTAATGCGTAAAGATACTTGTATTTGGGGAGCCGATGGTCAGACAGATATACACATACCTGCGGGATCACACATGTGTAGCACAGGTAAGTAGTGATACGGAGTTGTGGCCAAAAAAGGAGCAATATACACTTTATATATAACTAACGCATACCGGTGTCCATTGCTTACCTATATAAAAGGTCCAACATGATCATATTGCGATACTATTTTTTTTATACAATCACATATTACAACTATGATGCATACTTGTGGCCATCGCCTAACTATGTAAAAATGAACAACATGACCATATTACGGTACCATATTTTTATATAATTACATACGAGGATGTCTTCCTCTAAGTTAGCACGTAGTAGATGGTGCATCCCACTAAGATTTTTTTTCTGTGATTGCTGAAGGTTACTCACACAAAGGCAGAGCAGGCGCTAATCATGCATCAACAAGAGAAAGCTGACGGGCTCTGCATGAAGGATAAGCATTAGAGCTGTAAAACAAAGACGTCGTAAACTAATAATCGAGGGTAGCTCCAGGGTTGGTAACGTGAAAGCATTTGTTGCGGCATTAACATAGGCAATATGATGATGCTATTCTTTGGTATACGCTGTCTTATATGTCAATGGGACAAAATCTCCATTGGGAGTTGTATCGTAGAAGGCTGACAAGGTCCCTTGCTAGGGATTCCTAGGGAGAAGTGGCCACCTCTGGTCCTGTGTAAATCACCAATATCTTGTGCGGTTCGGCCTTTCGATTTTCCCACCCTGTGATCTCTAGTGGAAGGAAATCAGCATTTTGAGCGCAGAGACGTTTGATTTCATATAACAGGCAGGCTGGTGGTAAGCCATATAGATCGGACGGTATGATACGTAACAAGCAGACATATAGTATACACGACCAAAGAAGCATCGCAAGCCATCAAACAGGCAGGCTGGCAGCAAGCTAATTGAGAAGCCTACATAAGATGAACACAGGCTGATGCTGGAGGAAGATAACTGAGAAAGTAATAGCAGGCTGCATAGACAAACCTGTAGCACATACAAGAAGCAAATAAACAACACAGGCTCCTAAAAAAGCTCCCCACGCTGCCAAGCAGGAAGGCTGCTAGTAAATTTTACTGACCAAATGTCGGCGTTTTCGAGCGTCGGC